>SNQJ01S0018038.1:138304-151563 GCA_010110895.2 Picea sitchensis | reverse complement strand
CCTTCTCGGGTGTTAAGAGAACCTTACGCATCATCAATGACCTTCCGCCTTCTGCATCTTCCATCTCAACATCTCGCCTCTGTGCCTCGGCGATGTGAGCTTCTCCAGTTTCTTTCTTTTTATCTGGACACTCGAATGACTTGTTCCCATTCTTCCCACATGTGAAGCATGTGATTACTCCACCTCTTCCTCTTCTTCTACCTCTGGTACGAGGAAACCTATTATTATCAGCATATCCTCCTCTCTGCTCAGTATATTGTTCTCTTTGTTCTGCGTATTGTCCTCACTGTGAACTTCCACCTCTCTCTGTCCGAGTCTGAGGTTTCTTCCAGTCGTCCCTCGGCTTATGGGTTCTTTCCTGGGCAACTGATTTGCCTATGGGCTGACCTCTTCCTCGGCCTCTCTGAATTTGTTTTCGTTTAGCTTTCAAATCCATTTGATAGGCATCCTCCACCGTTCGGATGGTTGCCATACTCATCTCGTCCTGGATATCGTATCTCATGCCATTCATATACCTGGAAAATTTCTCATCATCACTCTCCCGATGACCGGCCCTGATGTTCAGTCGATAGAATTACTTCATGTATTCTTTTACTATCATCATCTTCTGTCTCAGGTTCTTCATCCTCCTGAATAGAGTGATTTGATAATCTCTCAGGATGAACTTTTCCTTCATCTTTGCAATCATTCGATCCCAACTTTTCATTTTCTGCTTGCCCTTGCAGCGTCTATCTGCTTGTAGCTCATCCCACCATAATGTTGTGTGTCCCTTCAATCTCATGACAGCATGCCTGAATTTCTTATCCTCTTCGACATCTTCATAATCGAAGTATGTATCCAGAGCTCTAATCCAATCTAGAAGCTCTTCCGCATCCAGATTCCCCTCATAAACTAGAATGTCCATATTCATTTTTTCACTCATCCGTGCAATAGCTTTGATTAGACGTTCATTGGTTGCATCCTCGGCTACAACTTCTTCCCCATGTTCAGCTTCAACTTCACCCTCTGAATCTCTAAGATCCCCCGCACTGGTTGTGCGTCTTTGCGTTGTCTCCATATCTTCGAGTCTAGCTCGTAGATCACGTATCTCTCTTCCCATTTCTGGATTCTGCACTTGCCTACCCATTCTCCTTGGGTTTTCTCTTTCCTCTGGATCGGGTGAATTTCTATCCTGTCTCCTTGGTGGCATGGTGAATTTCCTTCTTCTCTGCTACAGAAAGAAAAGAAATTTTCTTGCTCTGATACCTCTTGGCGTGTATCAGAGTGCTCTTTATCTCTTGCCTCTCTTGCCTGAAATATACAGACAAGAATTAGCTCTGATACCACTTGACGCAGGCGCGCCGACTAGGCACATCCGCTCATAGGATCTTTCTTCCTTCCTCGGCCCGAAGAACTGAAAAGTTCTTATATTTCCCTATCGAGAAATTTCCACCCACAGCACTCTCTCACGGGATCTCCCCTTCTTCTATCAGGAAATCAAAGTTGGTCTTTTACTTTGTTATCGAGGTTCCTCCTATCAGGATTTTGGCACTTGAAATGTCCCAACAACTTACTTTACCGATCCCCGATCCCCGATATGATCCTCTGTTTCCTTAGCCCTCAGGCCCTGCGTTTATTCTACGCGACCTCCTCGTATATGACCACAGTCATATTCCCATCAGGGTTTCGGAATTTCAAATGTCAAAATACACCCATCCTCAGGATTCGCAATCCCTCAAATCCCGACGCACTGTTTGTGCGCTAGCTCTCCTGGCTAGGCTCTTGGCCCATATGACCGGTCTCCCCGTGACCACAGTCTTATTCCTCGTCGGGGCTACGGGGTTTCAAATGCTGAAAACCACTTTCCCACGGGATTCCCAATTTCTCGAATACCGACTCTCCGGTTTGCTGACAACTGGCCCCACGGTGGCACCTTCCTCCCTGTCAGGTTTTCGGACTTCATGATTCCAAAATGTGTAAACACCTTGTCACCGGGATCCCCGATATCCCGATGACCCAAACGTCGACAGACGACTTCCTTGTCGGGACTCTTCCTGATGGCTCCGATTTCTTCCACATGTCCACGTCTCCGACTCCCCTGTGTCCCCACAATATTTCCTTAGCCTATCGGGATATCGCGTTTCGCGATTCCAAGTTGTAAGAGGATCCTGTCCTCAGGATCTCCGATATGTCGATCCCTGACTCTCTTCGGATTTCTTACACGCGTCCAAGTGATCCACGGTTCAGGTCAACCCTCGGGTTTTGCCACTTCACAAAACCATGAACACTCACTTACCTGAACTTCGATGACCACGTTCCTGATCTGGATGACCACACGAAACGTATCCTCCCTGAGATCCTACGTTTGTGATCCTTTCGATGTTCCGGGANCCACCTGTCCCAACATATGGACGGCTCTTCGCTCGTCGGGATTTCGAGACTTTTGATGTCCCAACTCTCATGACCTCAGGAACTCCGATTTCCCGATGCCGAATATCCCGACTCCCGACGCCTCTTGGGGTTCTTTACTCTGCTCATGAGGGTTAAACCCTGTACAACTCCTGTCAGATCAGATGGCTGACAGGTAACTGATCAATGATCCAACGGCTCACGACCCCTAGAGCTTGTACTCCAAACATGGCCGTAACCTCCTTGCTTCTTTGGCAGGTCCAACAGCTGACGGGATTTTACAAATCTCCTCCACAAGATCCTAACCGTCGATATCCTCCTCTTTGATGTCTCCTACGGGTGAACCCAGTATTCCTCTGTGAAGACTGGTCCTCCTGCGCGTAACTTTGCAGCGCCTGTTCAACACTCCCACGACACAGACTCCCTGTGCTTCTCTTCAACGAACTTGGAAGCCTTATCCTTCCTGAGCTTCACACAATTCTGAGCCTCCACGAACACTCTTGCATGAAACCCTTGCGGCAATCCTCGAACACTTCTAAGTGTTGAGTTCTTTCGACTCTTAGCACACCTGCAGAAGCAGTCCTTCAATACTTCACTCAATTTCACGACTGGGACTCTCCTTAGCATGCGCACTCCTTGCACGGCTCGTGTAACCCAATTTCACTTATGGGTGAACGCGAACAAGAGTTAAACTATCTGATCCTTCTGTCAACACACTCCTTGTGGACGACTTCAACTGCACTCCTTGCAGGAATCCATGCTCAGATAGAGAAACAAATTGAAACTCATTTCTTCTACTTCCTTTCAGACTTCAATCTTAACACATGAAATCATATACACAGCATAACAGCAAATGCATAACAGGAAGTAAATACTCATGAGCATATCAATTAACACACACACACACAGAGAACAAGCACAACGCCATGAACTTGAATCAATTTCTTCTATTAATCCAAATAACTATACATGGGTGTTTCTACACAACTCTCTGCTTCTCTTCTCAATGCTCAGAATTGCTTCTAACTATTCCTTGATTATTTTTACAATGCACAATGAGGGTGTCTATATCTGTTTTCCCTCCACTCCTTCTAAAACTATCTCATCTATGAATTCAATTCTACCTACTTACATTTACTACTATAAATGCCTCCATCTACTTCAGACGAGAGCGGGGCGCTCAAGGTCTGATTACATTATACCAAGGTACCTTCATTAAATGATCTCATTAATGTTCGCGCAACAGTTTCAAGGTGTTTTTCAAAAATTTGTGCTAGACGCCTTCCAGCTGTCTTCCGCTTCCGCGCTGGCTCGCTTGACGTGAGGGATGCTCCTGCATCATAGAGGCAGGGGCAGAGTGTAGAGGAGTACATCACTGAGTTCAGAAAGATGGTCATCATGTTCGTTATCTTCCCCAAGAACCCAGATGTTTTCCTCACGTATCTAGGGGGTTTACATAGTCATCTAAAAAATTAGGTGATTCTCTTCAATCAAAGGAAAATGGATGAGGTGTGTGTATAAGCATAGTACCTAGAAAACATAGTCCAAAAGAAGGGGCAGCCAAGTGGCTCTATTAAGAAAGAGTACTAGGGAGATTCCAAGGAGGGGAATAAGAAGTGGAAAGGGTGAATATATAAGAAGACAACAGCCACTATACACAAGTGCAAAGATCCCAGCAACCATTGCAACATTGATGGCCACATTGAGGAAAAGTGTTGGAAACTACATCCAGAGTTGAACCCGAAGAACCACAAGAAGGATGGAAAGAAAAAAAAAAATCTAGCCACAATCAAGTTAAAAGTAGCTCTAATGTGGGTGAAAATATTTTCTACACATCTGTACAGAAGGAAGTGAATCTGAGTAGCTTCATCACTAGGAAGAGAAGGGGATGACCGAGCTCTTCCACATCATGATTGAGGTCAAGAAGGCCAAGATAGATGCTTTCTTCAACTATGGTTCACAACATAATATCATAGTAGAAGATTTGGTCAACAAGCTTGGATTGAAGGTTCACGATCATCCTAGCCCATATCCATTGGGTTGGGTAAACAAGGATGTGTAGATCAAGGTAAAAAATCAATGTAATATTAAATTTCTTGTAAGTGTTGATTTTATAGATGAAGTATAATTGGACGTAGTACCACTAGATGTATGCAGAGTATTGTTTAGAAGCCCCTACATGTATATGAGGGATGTTATCTTCATATGAAGATCCAACCAATACCGCCTCATCGAGGATGGGAAATCCTTCATCATCAAAGTGTACAAAGGAAAATCAAAAATTTCACTGGTAAGTGCCAATAAAGCTAATAAATTGATCAGTTCTAGAAAGAAATAGTTTTTACTTTTCCTAAGGGAAAATCAATATGGTGAAGAGTCATTAAAAGTAAATACATCCCTGGAAGGGTGTACTAAGGAGTATAAAAATGAGTTTGGGGAGTTTCTAAAGGAATACAGGGGATTTTTCTGGGAGCCTAAAGGGATACCACCCAAGAGGGATGTGGAGCATGAAATACAAATATTTCCAAACTCCCCATTATCAAATATTGGGTTGTATTTACAATCTATTCTAGAAGAAAATGAAGTGAAGAATTAATTGTTTGATTAGGGTGTGATTCGACCAAGCACCTCATCTTGTGGGTCACCTATCATAATTGTACTAAACAAGGAAGGGACTTCGTGAATGTGTATCGGCTACAGGGATTTGAAAAATATTACACTAAAGAATCGATACCCTCTGCCTAGGATTGATGATTTTTTGGACTAGTTGTAGCATGCCAAGTACTTCACTAAGGTGTATTTGAAATTAGGATATCACCAGGTACTATTCAAAGAAACATATACCTGGAAGACTACCTTAAATACAAGGAAAGGTTTGTATAAATGGTTGGTCATGCCATTTGGCTTATGTAATGCCTAGCTACATTTATGAGACTAATGAATGATGTTTTACACCCTTGTATAGTGTTGGCCCTTGAACAAGTATCGAGCATCCTTGGTCATGTTTGACGTATTTTGGGACTTCGACAGGCTGTCGAAGGCGGAAGGCAATTCGAAGCGGAGATCGCGGGATCTTGGCCCCTTGTTTAGGGATTTTTGGTTTTCGGGCTTATGTAACAGGTATGGGGAGGTCTGCCCATGGGTTTGCCCATTTTTAGGCCCTTTTTCTAATATATAAATAGAAGTCTAGGCGATGAAAGAAGAGAGAGGCTTGGTACCTAGCCAAGTGCTAAGTGAAAATTGTAAATGCTTTGTGCATGCTATGTTGAGAACTTGCAGAGATAAGTGAAAGTGACTGTAAGAGACTGTGAAAAGGCTTTGTGCTATAATCTAGCTCAGGGAAGGAGGATCTAGCGAAGTGTGTGCAGATCTCTTGTCCTATGTAGAGTAGGATATTATGTCTCTATGCATGTAGAAGATTGACAGAAGATAATAAAATAGAAGAAGAGTTGGTGGACATATCCCCAGGATGGGGATAAACCACGTATATCTTGTGTTGTTATGCTTGGTGCGATGTATTGATGTGTTTATGTGTTTACTTGCTTAGTGCTTTGGCATAGATGAATGATAGATATATGTGTTTATGCTTTGTGCTTAATAATATGAATGAATGCTAGATGTAATCTATGTGAATGTGATTAGTACTTAAATATACTAGATCTGGGTGAATACTACGTTGATCTCTTGTTAGGATTTATCTACGTTGTGAGTTAAGGATGAATACTAACGATCTATAACTGCTAAGTTCTTTTTTAAGATGTTACAATCACATATATGTGTCCCAACTAAAGTTGCAGACACTGGAGTCCTACAACCACCCCTACCTCTACCTCGGGTGAGACTGCATTTGCTTCGTAGGTGTTGCCAAAAGGGCCAGTAGTTAGGGTTTTGTTGGTCTGTTGTTGAAGCGTTGAACCCTGGGTCTGCCCCTATGCCAACAAATGGTTTTGTTGTTGGGACCTAAAACTGTGATTGTTGGGAACTGAAGAAAAGAGAAAGCTATGTGCGTATATCTGTTTCCCTAGTGCGCAGTATTATACCTAACTTGTGAAGCTCTGTGCTAAGAAGAGAAGTCAGATATGGAGAAAAGAGGTAAGATACTGAAGCTTTGTGCTCTGATAAAGGTAAGAACAGTGAGAATTTTTAATTGAAAAGGTAAGATAAGTGGAAATTTTTATTTCGAAAGTATGAATCTAGGCATGTTTGATAAAAAAATCCCCAGCCTGAAAACTGGGGCATAGTTAGAAGAAAGAAGATTTGATATGAGTAGATCTGATATAAATAACGGAAGGTATCTTATTCCCATGCATAGAAATATTGTTTGGAATAACAAATGGATGCAGAATCCTAGAAAAAAAAAATTGCAGGCTAGTTACTACGATCCTAGTGCACAGTAAAGGAAAGGTTAGGGATCATTTAAGAGAAAGAGAGGATTAATTCTTTGTTACAGTTGCAGAATACCAGGACATCTTGCTAAGGAATTCCCTGATAGAATACCTAGTTGTCTTTGTTGTAAAGCTATGGACCATGAAGTTTTGGATTTCCCTAGAATGATTCCTAAGGTTGAAAGGATGAATATGAGATTAGACAACCCTGAGGAAGATCAAGAAACTAAGACCATGGTAGAACCCTAGAAATAATCAGAGAATATATTACTATGAATGAAAGAAACCCTAAATGGTCACAGAAATGTCAACTTATTAGAGAGATTCAAAGAAAAAGCATGCATAGAAACAAGAACAGGAAACTTCTACATTGACTATGTTCTGGATGAGGAAACACGGGTGAATGTCATGATAGAAAGAACCTGGGAAATTTTAGGAAAGCCTGCTATGATTCCTTAATTGGGAGGAGTAGGATTATTTAGAGGAAATCTGATAACTCTATGTGGAAGACTCACCGAGATATCTATGAGTTCTCATGGAACTTCGACAGAGGAAGATTTTGAGGTTTTTAAATTTATTGAGAGAAGCACCCCATTTGCTATGTTACTAGGAAAAACCTGGATTGAGAAGGATTAGGCCAGAAGAAAAGAAGAGGAAGTCTTAGAAAAAAAGAAGAAAGAATTAAAATATTTTATGACTTGTAGGATAGCGCACTTGATTGGAGAACAAGAGAATAGAGTGAAGTTATTTAGAACCAGAAACTTAGATGTCGAATTTGAAATAACACAAGAAGACTCACAGAAGAGTGGAGCACCTACCCCAGAAAGAGAAGAAGTATTACCCTTAAACCCTATGAAATAATATCAACAGCGTTAAGTTACTATAACAAAAGAAGATAAGAATCGGAATAGAAAAAGGAATAACGAGACGAAGATCACAGTGAAGAGGGATAGAAATCTCACTAAGAAGAGCGAAAATATAGAAAAGTTGCAGAAGGCTCCAGAGGGGACTTCACAGAAGGAAGGCTTGCAAAAATGGAACTTCATAGGGATATCAGAATAGTACAACATGGCACTTCACCATGGCGAATCAATATAACCGTTGGAGGCCTTATGATCATTAGACTGACACCCCACATGGTTAGAACAACAATTATTACCAGAAATCTCATCTTCAGACCATTGGGACCACACCACAACGGACAGAACTGCATTGATGAAGGCTTATTTCCCATTGGAGAGATCTGTTACCTCACTGTCTACTTAGTCCATCGACTGTTTCACCAAAAACACTTTTTTGGATTGTATCCACACCAATGAGAGAACTCATTGCTACCACGCTATGTTTACTGATATTTCACCACCTGTTCTATTGCATTGAGAATTCATTCATCAAACTGAGTTATCCTAATGAGAGCATGTATGTTGAACGAACTCAATGCAAATGAAAAGTGTGTAAAAGAATTCTTAATCGATCTAATGGCCAACAAAGTAATTTACGTAGGGATTCAAGCTTCATCGACGAGAGGAGTGCAAGCCTCCCCATAGACTACTCGCAGATCTAGACCATCCCGAGCTGAAGCCGAGAAAAGAACCAAGCATCGAGATGACTTGGCGAATGCAAAGTTAATCTTGACTATCCTTCCCAACTACATCCCTCCTTTGGCTGGTGCGGCGAGTCATGACAGTGTCCCCAAAGACTTTGATTATACCTTGGTTACTGCGTACCTCCCAAAGGGGATACGTGCAGTTAGAACACAGCAGGATAAGATCATGACATTAAAATTCAGCGACTTCAACCTAGGGGACCACAATATCCACAATATGCTCGCCCCTCATAGGTACTTGACTAGGATGAAGGGGAAGAACTCGAGGATAATCCCCCAACCATGGACTATGAACCTCTCACAGTCCACCATCTTGAATGTGATGAAGATCTTACATTTTGGAAGGTACCAGGAGTTTAATGCGTGTGTTAAGCTCTTTCTATCATGCTACCATGGCATCTATCTATGGCTAAACAGACGCATCACAGTCGATCCGACGTTGATCCATAGGATCACTGGATTGATCATGCAGGTACCAGACCCACAAGACTTCTACCCAGGGAAGGCTACAGATTGCGCCCTGGCACAAAGGATTAAGGATACCTATGGCGATGTAGAAAATGGGACGCAATTCTACAAGGTAGCTTCCATCAGGAATGGCGTAGTGCATCTGGCATGTCAGTCGATCGCAGGAAAGTTAGTGAGAAGGAAAATACCTACGCAGGTCACGGGGTTCATTGTTGACCTCGTTGAAAAATGTGTAGAAGGACTCCAGATGAACTAGGTGAAGTACTTAGTCAACCAACTTGAATCGGATTGTCACGAAGCTTAGGATCAGGGCTATGAGTTCCATTTCAACTGGCTGTTGATCCTCATAGCATTTAATTCCTGGGAGATGTGAGAAGGTGCGACCTTCCCGAACATTGAGCCATTCAAGCCACTAGCTATGAAGTTCGCCACGCTTTGGTACTCAAGCGATATGGGAAAACAGTGGCAGTCGAATGCGGTATTCCACACATTCTATATCCAGTTAAAGAGGGCTATTGGGGCTATCCCTTGTATGACGTCGAGCACCTTGCATTGGTTCATACCCCACATGAAGTTCCACACAGATCGACACTTTATTTATATCACTTTGTGTGCAGATGAGCATAAACAAGAGCTTTAGTCATACTATAAGCTCACATAGGAGGAATGTGACGAGATAACTAAGGACTTGTCTGTAGAGCTCCTTATCCCTGCTGACCCCACAAAATTTCTGATCCTGAACTAATTGGTAGCTTAGAGGCCACTCACAAAGAGTATGATACACCTGGACCTAGCATAAGGAAGAATACCAAAGAGATAAAAAAAACCTGAGCAATTCATCAGATGAAAATGCTTCGAAATCACTTGTACGAGGAAATAATGACAAAGTAGATAAAGAAGAAACCAATGGAAAAGAAGACGAGAAGAGGGGTATAGCAGACCCTTCACTCCAGCCATGTAGTATCCATTGTGCCCCCGCCATCAGCAGAACCAGAGTTAGGGGATAAACCTACCCAACTCCGTAGAATAGCTGATGTGACCGAAGCTCACCTTAGTCAAGTACAAGAAGAGAAAGAACAGGCCACGGTGGCCCTAAAACAAGCACAATAGGAAATGGTAGAGAAATGTCGAGTCGCACAGAAGGAGAAGATGACCTCCACACCAAGTTCGAAGAGGATAAAGCACAGATCCAGCAAGAGAAATAGCAGTTGCTTGCAGAGCATCTCAGAGTCAAAGAAGCAGTCAGCAGAGCACTTCGATCTGTGACAGGCTTAGATAAAAAGGCAGAATAACCAGTGGAGAATCAAGTAGCACAGCTTGCAGAAGCTATCCTGCATCTTCAACAGAGAATCACAGACCTAGAGCTACAAATAGTGCCAAGAATCCCGCAGGACGTGCAAGACCAAAGAGAAGCCACTGCCTGGAGTGTAGTTGAGAGGATCAGAGCATTTTCTCTAGAATTTAAACAGCTTAGCAGTAGAAGTGAACAAACCTACGAGAAACTTACTGAAGACCCTGAACTAAAGGCACTAGAGTCACAACTCCAGGAGGAAAAGTAGAAAACAACAACAGTAAAAGTGCAGTTGAAGCTCCTGTCAGCAGTTGAAAGGATGAAGCGATCCCGAGAACAGCTCACTGCTCAACAGTAGGACCACACCATAAAGAGAAAAGTCATGGAAGTGACTCATAGTCTCCAACCAGTCTAGGATGAAGTGTGCCAACTGTTTGAGGAGATTGAAGGTCGGCGAGAAGAGATGGAACAAGTAGTCATTGCAGTCGAACAGTTCTTAGAGGGACCTGTCAATGAAGCAGTTATCTAAGAGTTCGTCAAGAAGGAGGATTTTCGCAGCAACAGGTCGAAGAAGCTCAAGCCAAGCTCAAGGATTTTGAAGCCAAGCTACCCAGACCAAAGTGACTCGGGATGAGTCACAGGTGAGTGTTGGGGGCATGTTGTCTCTTGACCAAGTTTTGAGGATCCTTGGTCATGTTTGACCTATTTTGGGACTTCGACAGGTTGTTGAAGGCAGAGCGCAAGTCGAAGTGAATATCGCGGGATCACGGTCCCTTGTTTATGGATTTTTTGTTTTTGGGCTTATGTAAAGGGTATGGGGAGGTCAACCCATGTGTTTACCCATGTTTAGGCCATTTTTGTAATATATAAATAAAATTCCAGGCAATGTAAGAAGAGAGGGGCTTGGTACCTAGCCAAGTGCTAAGTGGAAATTGTAAATGCTTTGTGCATGCTATGTTGAGAATTTGAGATAAGTGCAAGTGACTGTAAGAGACTGTGAAAAGGATTTGTACTGTAATCTATCTCAGGGAAGGAGTATCTAGCAAATTTCACGCAGATATCTTGTCCTATGTGGAGTAGGATCTTGTGGCTCGGTGCATGTAGAATATTGATAGAAGATAATAAAAGAGAAGAAGAGTAGGTGGATGTAGCCCAAGGCTGGGGGTCAACCACCTATATCATTTGTTGTTATGCTTGGTGCGATGTATTGATGTGTTTATATGTTTACTTGCTTAGTTCTTTGCATAGATTAATGATAGATAGATTTGTTGATGCTTTGTGCTTAATAATATGAATGAATGCTAGATCTAATCTATGTGAATGTTCTTAGTACTTGAATATACTAGATCTGGGTGAATCTGCACTGATCTATTGTTAGGATTTATCTGCGCTATGAGTTAAGGTTGAATACTAACAATCTATAACTACTAAGTGCTTTGTTAAGGTGTTACAATTACAAATTTGTGTCTCAGCTAAGGTTGCAAACACTAGAGTCCTACAACCACCCCTGCCTCTACCTCGGGTGAGACTGCATCTTCTTCACAGGTGTTGCCTAAAGGGCCAATAGTTAGGGTTTTGTCGGTGCGTTATTGAAGTGTTGAACCCTGGGTCTGCCCCTGTGCCAACATCTAGATTCATTTTTTATTTTCCATTTGGATGATATACTGGTTTATAGTGCTACCTGGGAGGAGAAAATTTCACATCTAATGCAGGTTTTAGATACCCTGAAGAAGCACCAGTTGTTGGCTAACCTCAAGAACTGTGAGTCTTCTCAGAAGTATTTGGTGTATTTCGGGTATGTGATTGGTGGAGGGGATCTCAATATAGATCTCACAAATATGGAGGTCATCATGAAATGGCTAGTTCCTACAAATTTCACTGAAGTTACGAGTTTTGTTGGGGCAACACAATACTTGTGGAAGTTCATAGCTTAATTTTTAGTAGTAGTTGCACTACTCTGCGCCATAACATCCAGTGGTAAGAGTTTCCAATTGGGTAGGAATCAGTAGAAGGCCTTTAATGAGATAAATAGAAAGATAAATCAAGCACCAATTATCATGCTACCAAACTTGCAGAATCCCTTCAAAGTGGAGATATATGCAAGTGGGTATACCAAGGGAGAAATTTGTATGCAAGGAGGAAATCCTATATGCTATCATTCTAAAATATTTCATGGGGAAATTCTCAACTACCCTACTTATGACAAGGAACTATATGCCTTGGTAAAATATGTCAAAAAGTGAAAGCATTATCTAATGGGAAAGGAGACCATTCATACACATAGATCACCAGTTTCTCCAGTATTTGCAGGCCTAGAGTAAGTTATAGCAAACCAAGAACCATGAATGGATGGGATTCTTACAATAGTTTCATTTGTTCATAAATTATAATAAGGGTAGAAAAACAAGTTGTAAAACATTCTTTCATAGCCACCCACATCTAATATTATATCCTTGGGAACTCTGATGCACATTGAACCTTTTACCCATGATGCATACAAAGAGGAATACACAAAAGATGAGGACTTCAAGGAGGTGTTTCAACATGTACAGGGACAAATTCAAATATAAGAAGGTGATTGCAAGGTTGACTATCATTTCCAAAATGGTTTACTCTAAAGGTGCAACAATCTCTATGTTTCTAAAGGTGAACGATTTTAGATTATCATAAAGGATCACACCTCCAACGTTGCAGGACATTTTGGTGTTGGGAAGACAGTTTCCAATTTACAGAGGTATGTATACTAGTCCAAAATGCAAGAATATGTAGCATGGTATATTAGAGTATGTATACTTTGTTGTACAAGCAAGCCCAGTAAAAGAAGAAAGGTTTTTTCCATACCTTACCATTACCCACTAGACCTTGGGAAAGAATTTCCATGGATTTTGTGAGTGGTTTACCAACCACGCGGAAGGGACATGACTATTTGTTTGTGGTAGTGTTAAGAACCAAATATCAATATAGCATATAAAAACCTTAGAAAAAGTACTGAACGCCTTGAAAAAGAGATAATTTCAAATAATAAGCCTCTTCGAGGGGGCAACCTCCTTTTACCCCACTTAAATGTTCAAGTACAAGATGATTCAAAATGAAAATGTCTCCTTGGTATATATAGGAGACT
>SNQJ01S0018038.1:123261-134261 GCA_010110895.2 Picea sitchensis | reverse complement strand
CCATGTGATTGGGTCCTTGCCATCAAACTTCCTCATATCAATCTTAGGAATGTGGTTGGTCTTCAAACCAAAGTTGGAGTTTCTCCAGTCTTGATTTACCTTCCTTGTGTCCTCATCATGAATTTCATGGGATGCATTTTCACTTTCAGGTGTCTTCTCTTTTACAAAAATTTTCAATACTTCCATGATCTCCCACTTTAAACCCTCCATCATCTCTTGTAGTTCATATTTTGTTATTATCTTGTTTTGTAAATCATTTATGTCCCTAAACATTTCTTCACCTTCATCAAGAGTCCAAGTAGGATTTTCAAGAGGCTTATTTGGTGTAGAAGTTCCCTTTTTGGGTGGCATGTTGGCCAAGTATCACTTTCGAACCTTGATTTGAGGTGGTTCTGCTAGACAATATTTATTCTATTGTATCTCCCAAGTTTTGTTGCTTCTGGGTATGAAACTTTCTTTTATGTAGTTCTCTGATATTTCGTCTCTGCAATGCAATAGGTCTTATCAAAATTGGATGTGAAAAGTGGAATTTACGGTAACTTCCCCACAACTTGTCGATTTTTGTCCTTTCCAGGAGATCTCACTTGTATAGCATGCCCCGCACAAAATAATTGATATCAAATTCTGAAAATCACACCAGAAATACTAGAGACTGTTCACGATCCAATGAAACTAGTCCCACTCAATTTGGATACTCTAGGAAGAAGTTATGATTGTTTTACCTATAACACCTTCTTGATACTAGTCAATAGGACTAGTCAGATACCCTATATTACACAAGGTGTATATACAAATTTAAGATGACCTAGAAGCTTAATGTTTTACCACAAATACATTTATAATTTATGTACATAGCCTCCATAGTTCAGGGTCTGAAACATTACAGAAAATATTTTATAGCAAAAATTCCGCAATGACTCATTTCAGGATGATTCCAAAACCCTATCTTGTATAGGATGTATCTCTGAAAGTGTAAGGCCTCAGGAGCTGAATTTTGAACCCAACGTACCTTGATCCATCTACTAAATATCCTCCAATCCGTACCTTCTGAAACATTGTAGAAAAAAAATTATAGTGAAAATTACAAGGTGTCTCATATGTAGCAGCGAAACCCCAAGACCTTGAGCTCTAATACCATATGTTAAGAACCAAATATCAATATAGCATATAAAAACCTCAGAAAAAGTACTCAACGCCTTGAAAAAGAGATAATTTTAGATAATAATCCTCTTTGAGGGGGAAACCTCCTTTTACCCCACTTAAATGTTCAAGTACAAGATGATTCAAAATTAAAATGTCTCCTTGGTATATATAGGAGACCAGGAGTAATAATTACAACTAATGGCCTAAAGCCGAAATAAATAAAATAAAATTATTAATATAATATGCCCCATTTAAGGGGTAATGAGCCAATATTAGGGCTTAACAGGTAGCTGATAGACTCAGCAAAATCTACATTCTCATGCCCTGTAAAAAGACCACAAAGGGACAGGAAGCAAAAAACGTGTTCTTTGAAAAGTTCTAGGTGCACCTTGGGATACCAAGGAGCATCATCTTAGAAAGAGACACCAAATTTCTCAGTGCCTTCTGGACTACATTGTGGGAGAAGAGGGGAACTAAGCTCAAGAGGTCTATAGCATTCAATCTGCATACAAATGGGTAGAAAATATGATCTATATACAATAATTTGGTGCAACTTTTGAGGGGTTACAATCAAAAGAATCCAAAGACCTGGGATGAAAATATGATCTATATACAACATTTTTATAACATAGTAGTCCACCCTTCCACTAGTAAGTCACCTTTTAAAAATTTCTTTGGATATTTTCCACCTTCACTCTTAGATGTTTTATATGGAAAGAAAGGAGGAGTGAGGGAGGACCTGATATAATATGCATTAAAATCAGAAGAAAAAAAAATGTTGATAAGATCAAGCACATCCATTTTTAAGTAAAAGAGACACTAAAGAAGTCACAGGAAAAGTACAAGGATAGACATGACCAACATAGAAGAGAGATAACAATTAGTGTAGGAGACAGAGTATGGTTACAGCTAAATAAGGAAATACTACAGGGTCCCGGTAAGAAGATCAAGGCTCTATGGTATGGTCCTTTTGAGGTATTGGAAAAGGTGGTAGATAACACCTACAAACTCAATCTACCACCATACATGCACATTTACTCAGTACTGAATGTGGAGAATCTAAAAATCTATGAGCCTTCCATGTTGGATCAAGAGGAGGAGAAAGTCCTACCTTCCATAAAGGACTTAGAACCAGATTCTCAAGAAGACTTGGTAGAGGAAAAAAAAATTCAAAAGAGTTATAGAACTACAATACAAAGGTAGCATGACCTTTGGAAAATTGGATTGAAAGGACAACTTCCAGGAAAATCAAAGTGGTACTCTAGGGATAAGGTAGAGGAAGAATTTCCTCACCTCATTCAGTAAATATTTTGATCCTCTCTGAATGGGGAGGTATGATCCGGATTGGATCATTATATTATTTTTCATCTATCTCGGTACTTTATAGATCGAAAAATTGTAGGAATCAACTTGCAAAGCCATTTTAGCAGTTGGTCCAAATTTGGAATTTTGGGTGCAAAAAATTGTCTAAAATATTTTGGAGCCATTTTTACGGATCAAATGACACTTTTTTATGGTCCAAACCTTACTATGGATAAATATTCTAATTATTTACATGAATACCTTTCCAATGGTGCAACAATCACCTCAATCAAAGTTCATATGTGAAAGTTATGCCTCCCGCAAATTGACCTATCATATTGATCACCATGGTGCGAGTGCATGCCACGTCAGCACCCATTACTTAAACGTGTGGGGCTAGCCACATAGTGGATTTTATAGAACACTCTAGAAGGTCCAAACCTCATCACTAATTGAGGATTGAGGAATTCAATACCCTAACCCTATATGGCCATCGGGCTATGTTAAATACCATGTCGCTAGGAGGAGAAGGGATTCCATTGTATGTTATTGTATTTTGTTCCATAGCAAAGTAGAAAAATATGGAGTGGGAAATTAAAGAGCATAACAAAGGGGGTTAATTTTATATAGCATCCTAACATGCCACAGGTCTCAGGTAACTCCATAGATACTTCCTTCTCCTTTGTACTTCCATTATTTCCATACCAGAGAAAAAAGAGCAAAGCAGCATCACCTTCTAGCTAGGTTTTCTTCCGTAAGGGTTTCCCAGAGAAAATAATTACATGTTAACTTTTGGATGGTGTGTGATCGTATTTTACTATTATCTATTTTCCGCATTTTATATATTTCATGCATAAGCAAAAATTCAATAACTAAATATTATGGAATCTAAAGGAATTTAACCTTCATAGTGTAGATTTAAGTTTTATTTATTAGATTTGTTGTGATGAACTATTCCAGTGGAATATCCACAATAGTTTACAGATCAATGGAGTTATGGTATTTCATATGCCTATAAATAACCAACGGATTATAAGCTTGAATATATGTTTTATGTTGAAATGGGTCAATTGTGGGCCAAGCTGGGTCGTTTTATGAGAAGGGTATGGTGTGCTTCATAGTTGAGTGTGGTCATTGAGAATGTTTGGATTATCAAAAACGTGTAGGGTATATCTAGTAAAGTTGGTCATGTCTAGTTTCAAACCTGTATGAATGAATGTTTCTTTGATAATAGGATGTTAAATGGTGGGTAAATCTTTGGTCTAAAGAGGAATTGACAAGCATGCTCAAAGAATATTAATAATTAAGAAGAACTCATAGTGTTAACATTCATATACCTAAACGAGGAGTTTTTTACCATGAATCATTGATATTACACCCACGAGGAATAGATCAATTGCTCGGGATCTCTAATGGAATTTGGAAGAGGTTCAAAGAGGGAGGCATGAATTTACCACAAATGGATGAGATTACACCCACCAATCTAGAATGATGGATCTCATTTATCTACACTGATTAGTGAAATATTGATTTGGTGGTTCAAGTTTGTTGCAAATAGTTGATATTACACATAATGGTCTAGATCAATGACTACAATCCATTGAAAAATTGGAAGTTTATTTAGTGGGGAGGTACCCATTTCTCCATGAACGACTAAGATTTATCCTACTGGGGACACATAGGTGACCTAGACCAGAGCGGTAATGGTTTTCACTTGTAGTGTAAAAAATGTAGTTGGGGGATATAAGGAAGAGGGTCCTTGTATAGAATCAACAAATAAAGGCATGCCATGTGGGAAGACCTAAAGGCATAATAAGGCCTAGTTTCCACAAATCAAAAGTGCTTAAGGACAAGCTCAAAGAGTAAAAGGAAAATATTGTCTAATTGGATTTCATCCACAAAAATCACAAGGTACGAAAAGAGCTTCATGCAACCTATGAGAAGACAACATGTGAAAGCCATGGAAGGAATAAAAAGACAAAAGAAAAGAATGTATGGATTATAGAAGGAATTCATAGTTAAAAAGAAAAGAAAAAAAAACTCTAGAAGTAAAAATTTATTTTGGACATAACTTGAACATATGAAGGAATTTTGAGTTGAATTTTTTAGTGGGAGTCTCCAATGATAATATCCATAAAAATACCTTTCGTCTTAGATTTGCAAATTTGACACCAAATTCTTGAAAATTGGCAAAATAAATAGAGGATGACACCATAATTTCTACGAGAAATCCTATTAATGATGAAACCTATAAGGAATATGGATAGGCACAATAAAACTCATAAAATATTTTGAATATGTTCCAAAGATTTCTCAGTAAAATTTGGAAAAATGGGGCCAAATCCACTATTGGGACATTTTTTTGTAATTTTGGACACTTTATGTTAAGAAAAAGTGATCTAAGACAACAAATGTGAAAAAATACAATCATAGTCAACACGTCATATTTCTAATAACCTTTACAACTTTCTCCTCGAAGAAATTTCATAGTTTTGCATCATTTGGTAAATAAAATTTTGTTTTCATTTCTTCCAAGAGTAAATTGAATGGAAAAGTGATAAGTTGTCATCTTCATAGAGATGAAAAACATGACTAGACTAGAATATCATTGAGTTGAAGTTTTATGATTTCTTAGAGATGGAAACAATATCATCGTTTGCAAACCTTCTACTAGTTCCTTTCTAATTTTCTTCTATGGGTGGAAGAAGTTGGTGCCTAACCTTTATTTGCATTGATAGAAGTGTGGAAAGTGGGTAAGTTGTGATTTTTTGTGGGTTGTAACTTCCAACTCCACACTCAGAATTCAGTGTGAGTATAAGCGATAGAAAGATAATTCAAAGGAGAATAGATCTAGTAATTCACTTTTTAAAAAGCACATTTGATTATTCTCAAAAATGAGAAAAACATAGCCTTCAAGCTTGAGATGAAAAAACATTGTCTACGCACATGATTTACAAAGTGCCCCAAACTTGGAAGAAGGGATATGTGATGGAATTGAGAGTATAAAGAGGCATAAATGAGACTAAATTGATTTTATACCTTTCATAATGGAGTAGTCATGGAGATATGGTAGCACTATCAACGAACAAGGATACTCAAGTTGAGAGAATCCTAGCAATGCTTATGAACAAGCAAGATAAATGTTATAATCAAAATGGAATTCCTCAAGGATAACGCATGAAAAGAAAAAGGAAGCAAGGTCGTTGGTGCCATTAGTAAAAATGTATGCAATGCATTGACTATAATCAACATACACAATCTAAATTGTTGAGCAGAGTTGTGGGAGCCCTTAGTCATTATAGTGAGTTGTTATATGAGGAAAAATAAAATGCAAGGTAGAGGGATATGGAAGATACCAAGTTGTAGAGAATTATGACCTCATGCATACAATAATGAACTTAATCCCTTGAGTTAAAGAAATTTTACCAAGTAATGGAGGTTGCAAAGTATGATAGGCATCATGATTTCACACGAAGGAAGCATTGGAAGCTTGGTATGATAAAGGAAATCTATGAAGAGGACAAGAAAATGCACTCCATGCATGTGATGGATGAACCATATTAGTAGGAAAGATATATATATATCTTGCAACTTTCCCAAGAACTTTGGAAAGTTGCAAGATATAAACCAACAACTTATGTGTAAAGAATGTGAAGAAAATGATGAAATTCAACTCACTTGGAAGTTGCTAGTGGCGGAATGAGGGACTCCACTGTGTGGAATTTTCTTACTAGACAATGTCAAACTTTGTTGATATTTTTCCATTGAAAGGAAGAGTGATTTCCAGGGTTAGATAAAACTCAAGACAACCTAATATAAGATCAAGGATGAAAAATTTATAAAGGTAGCCAGGATAGCATGAGAGTTGCAAAATTCTAGAAAATGGAACAACACCAAAAGTTGGACATTACCAACAATTAAATTATGTAAATAAGGGAGTTTTACTCACCCTAAACTCTCTTTGGTTATAGAAGAGTTGCATGATTTTAAAAGTAGAAAACATAAATTTATGTGTATAATCTATGAATTGTTATTAGGATGATAAAATCACTAGTAATGATCTATTCTATAACTGACAATAAATCAATGGAGTACTCATGATCTATGCTATGGAAATGCATACTATACAAACGATTGGAAGGGAGGATTCCTTAATTTGTATCTTGTTGTGATTGTTGATATTTATTTGGGTTTATGAATGTGACTATATGGAAATAATCAAAGCATGTGAATGTTTATAAATACAGGAGAGAATTTCTCCTAGAATGCTTATTCACAAGTAAATGTATTGAGATATAAATATGTAGCGATGCCCATGTAGATTTGCATAGGAATATATGTTGTTACATATGTACTAAATGTGGCATGGTGACTAATTAAGTTCTTGTAGGTTGTATAACTAGGATTGAATAAGAACAAGAAGATAATTTTAAGAGGCTAATGAAAGGATGTTGTAAGATCCAATGAGGTTCCATCTGAACATGTAACACTAACTATGTTGTTGGTGGCCATACAGGTATGATGAAACATGCCAATATTACATGGTGTGATGAAGGGAATTTAGATAATAATTCTTTCAATAGTGTTTGATATCATAATTGATTTATTGGTTTATACATAAATGTGGTTGATACCCAAGTGAGGCCATGGTAAAGATAGAAGTCATTTTCCATGTGAAAATTGTTGAAATTTTGATACGTTCTTGTGATATAATGTTGTGTTGATTTGGTTATGGGGTAATAACCAAGGAAGTAAGGACTTATGCTCATAATTTGAAAACCAATGTCATGTGAGACAACCATGTGTGAGACTATGTTATTGTTGTAATTGAGAAACCTATATCGATACGCAAATAACCTATGGTCCACTCGCTTGTCTAAGTGTCTTGGAGTACCATAACTTTATTTCCTACACTAAAGATGATCTGGATTTTATGAGAAGGAAAAAATGAATACAGATTATTATCAAAATATGATTAACACAAAATAATAGATATACAGTAAAATTGGTTTCTATTCAATAAGGAAATAATCTGAAATTGTAAAATGAAACGGAAAACAAGCTTGCTAGAATGGTGGTGGCTTATCTTTGATAAGAGATGTGACGGTTGCACTCATTCACCAGATGATGATTACAATGAGGATCTGAAGGCCTTTTCACAATAAACAGGAATTTAAAAAACCCTAAACATCCAAAAACCTAACCCTAATAGATGAAGCACCAAAAGTCATGTGGGCCCCATTTGGGTAAGTTTGTACATCAACTTCATGGGGTTGTAACTTTTGCATACGATATTTTTTTTAGGTGCATGCTAGCCCGTTGGAAAGGTATATCTAAGGACTACACCTGTTGTCGTCAAAATCTGACTTCATATATATTTTAACTATGGATATCCCTAAAAATGTTGCTTAGGTCCTCAAAACGGCCCCAGAAGTCAAGGACCCGAAAATTAGGAAAATTTGCCAAATTGGAAAAGTGCCAAAATGAGCTAGTTGGAATAGGTGGGAGACCACAAAAATCCATCTGGATCAATCCTGCCCCCTTAGGAAGAAATTTAATCCATTTTTTTGAGCTCCCCCATCAGATGATAAAATTTATGTTGAATTTGACCTTGGGGGAGCCACTTGCCTTGTTGAGGAGATGCATTGCTTTGACAACTTGATAAAGTTGGATATTTTGTTGGCGAGTGTCATTGACCTATTTTTCCACAATTTGATAACTCGATGCCTATTGTATGTAGTCGTGGTTGAGATCTATTGGTGTTAGATTTTCTGCTACCTCTGAGGTGTCCAATAATGGTGGGAAATAAGGTCGAAGGAGATCTGTGTTGAACATTAGGTGCAGGCCAGGGAAAGGAGGAATGTTGAGTTCAAAATCATTACCACCCACATCCATGGTGATGATGTACAACCCATAATGGAGTGGGCGAAGCTTCCAATGGGGTCATGTAAGGAATTCTTTCTATAAGTGCATCAAAACTTTTTTCTCCCACCTGAAACTTATGTGGCACCCAGTGTTGATCATGGCGCTACTTGTACTTGTCATTGAACTTATGTAGGATATCCTGAACCTATTGGAAGATGTGTTGGATCCGCTCAATGAATTGGGTGGCTTTGTCAGATTCATTTGGAGCAAGAGATGAGTCATTCGAGGTGACCGCAAGGAGTAGTGCAACATCTATGGGACCCAATGGTTGGAATCCCAACCCCACCTAAAAGGGGTTGTGGTCGGTTGAGCTATGTGAGGCTCAGTTGTAGCTATGTTGGAAATAGGGAAGACTCTCATACCATGTGCGAGGGTGATTGGAATTATACATGCGCATAATATGCACGATCATTCCATATATGACCTCAGTTTGGCCATCTTTCTGGGGATGGAATTTTGTGGAATTGGTGAGCTTGGTGTCCAGCAGTGACCAGAGGCTCGACCAGAATGTGATGAGAAATCAAATGTCCCGATATGAGATAATGTTTTTTTGGATTCCAAAATGTAGCCAGACTCATTCAAAGAAGATCTTGGCAGTGGCCTCTGTTGTGATGCTCTTCTTGCAGGCGGCCAAAATCGCCATCTTAGAAAACCGATCAACAACCACAAAAACACAGTCATTTCCCTACTTGGTGGATGGGAGGCTTGACATGTAGTATTGAGATATATTCCCATGGATTGTCAGGAGTAGGAACTACTACATATTGAAAAATATGTGACGACTACTTGCGACGAAAGTACCCTTTCGCCACAAAATTCAAGAGAAAGAGTTCAATTTTTCAATTTTATTATAAATCCATCCCATATTTGTCTCTCTATCGATGAAGGAAAGCATTCTTCGCTCTTGCCACAATCATGAATATAGTGGATTATTGTCTCTCTTACGACGAACTTATGAATTCATCGCAAGAGAAACGGTAACCATTGACCGTTACACTATTTGATAAATTCAATATTGACCATTATACTCTTTGACAAAGTCAACATTGATTTGGTCAACTTTGGTCGCAAGAGCGACGATAACCATTGATCGTTACATTATTTGATAAAGTCAACATTGACCGTTATACTCTTTGAAAAATTCAACATTGATTTGGTCAATGTTCGTCGCTATTGCGATGAAAAAATATCTATAAATATTTTACGAATTAGATATGTCGCAACAATATTGTTATAACAACGATAGTTTAGAAAGGGTATTTTTGTGCAGAAGAATGTCACAGAATATTAGAGGTGGGAAAAAAGGTAAAGTAGGTGAAAAGGGTGATGGTAGATGTTATTTCCCTTGCAAAAAATGTTGCCCCATACGTCCCGTAAGAATTTTAATAGAAATAGCTACAAAACATTGTATGAAATATGGGCCCATTGATGGTGGATCGAATGAATATCGTCCCATGGTAATTAACTATATATTCATTATCTGTTTTTATATTGTCAATTTTATATAAAATTATATATATGTATATATATTGTTTGAATGTTTGTTATAGTTCACACTAATTTTTCATGATTGTTTGTAATTATAAAGTTAGAATTGCCCTCTAACTTTTTGCAGAGTATTGCACCAAGTAGTAGTAGAAATGATGTTGTACAAGCTAAGGAACATGATCAAGCAAATGAGGATCTCATGGAAGAAGATGATGGGACAAATCAAGTTAATGATCCCATGGAAGAAGATGATGGGACAAATCAAATGACCCAAGATTTGTTTTCTCAACCGAATGAGGATGGGGACAATGATGGTATTTATGATGAACCTCTATTAGAAAAGGCAAATGAATGACTTTATGAAGGATCAAGAGAAAATATTCTCTCTACTACATTGTTGCTAGTGAACTTAAAGGTTATGAATAATTTGTCGAACACTTGTATTACACAGATCCTAAGGTATGTAATATGTTTCATCTCATATTATACATAAATGTTGACTTTTTTCTATTTGTTTTTAGTGTTAATTAATTTGTAAAATAAGAATGCAATTTTTACGATTAATATTCTTTACATTAACTAGTTATCTGTTATGTTTTAGATTGTTAGGTGAATTTTTGTTACCATCGTCAAATATTTTACCTCGCACATATTGAGATTTGCATGCCACTATGAAAGACATTGGAATGGATTATCAAACTATAGATGCATGTCCTAATGATCATATTATATATTATGGACAACATGCTTCGAAAATAGAATGCCTGCAATGTCTTATCATTAGATATTGAACCGATCAAGTAACAAAAAGGGTGCCTCGAAAGGTTCTTCATTATATTCTCATAATTCTACATTTGCAGTCATTGTTCAGGTGTGAAAGCATAGCACAATTTATGGATTACCATGAATGTAACATAAGTGGAGATGGTGTTCTTTGGATTCCTGTCGATGGTTATGCATTTAGGTAAATTAAGGAATAATGGGCAGATTTCAAAGATGAACCTTGTAATGTTAAGCTTTCATTGGCAACTGACGGTGTTAATCCATTCAGAGAGCTTAGGTCTATTTACTCAATGTGGCCTATTTTTGTTATCAACATAACATTCCTCCTTGGATGTCAATAAAGAGGGAGCACATAATGT
>SNQJ01S0018038.1:92240-120852 GCA_010110895.2 Picea sitchensis | reverse complement strand
GCTCAAGAGTGGGATGCACTGCATTTATACATTGCAAACAATATTGAGTGGATGAATGTATGGATGCAAATATGTAAACAACATAATGGAGGTAGGTTATCATGGAAACGATTGTTTGAATTGGTTAGAGAAGCTCGTTGTAACGGATATTCCAATGTTACGCAAAGGGAAATCGATTTAGCATATGCTTTGAAAGATGGATAGGCAAGCAAATTCACCCATTTTATTCAGTTATTCTATATTATATTAATGTGACTACATGTGTACTGTATTTTTCATAAAATTTCCAAGTTATATAAATATATATGTTAAATTATTAATTGAAAATGCATCTTTTACAGATCTGGCATATTGCAGTTGAAACACCACAAGGCTATGTGGTGCAATGGTCGTAAATTTTTCATCAAATAGTTGGATGAAACCAGGAAAAATTCTGATAGTGGGATAACTGCAGTATTCCAGGTCACTAATGTTTCCTCTAGGAGTGACAGACATCCTCGAGAATCTGAAAGTATATACTATGGGTATTTAAATGATATACTTGAGTGTGACTTTAATTCCTTCAAATTAGTTATGTTCAATGTCACATGGTATGGGTTACAAATGCATGAACATGATGAGGAAAGAACTTTTATTCAACATGCCAATGGATTTCCAATGATTAAAACAATGGTGTTTGAAAGAGGACATGATCGCTATGTTTTTCCAAGCCAATGTGAACAGGTCTTTTACTGAAATGTTCCAGGTGAGAGGGATTGGTCATTTGTTGTTAGATATGATCCAAGAGGAAGGCCAGTTAAGTATACTCATTTACAAGAAGAATATGATATTGAAGATGAAGAATATGATTCTCCATATCAGACAGAGTTGGAAGATCATGCAAGGTCAACAGATGAAGAAGATGAAGAAGATCATGATCCAGGCGTAGGAGACAATATTGCAATTCTCGATGATGATGTCGATGAAAATATGCTCGAAAATGACATTGATGACAATGATGATATTGTAAATCCTTTCAACATCGTTTCTGAACCGGATGATGATACAGATGTCGAGTTCAATGAAGAATATCAAGATACAGAATAAGGATGATTACACAGATGTTGAGTTGGATTAGGTACGTGACTATATATTTTAATTTGCATGAATTATTCTCTTAAAATAATTTACTTATAATGTCATGGGTTAAGTACATGTTTTTAAGTTTTATGCGATGTTTTTATATCATATGTTACATGTTGTTTAATTATTATGTGAAACCTAAAAATAGTTTCCAATATAATAAAGTACGTGGTAAACTAAAAATATCATTTACAAACACATAATTTCATTTACCTTCATTAATTTTTGTTTTTGTAGTTTCTATGCATAAATCTTACTAGGACGTTGCTTTCGATTCTTTTCTATTTTATAGATTGGGTATTGGGGATCAATTGAGAGTGATGTGAGGAGAAGGGGAGGGGCCATATGAGCTTCCACCTTCACGTGGTTGGCCTTGTTCAATAGAGGATAAATTATTCTTGAAACCAAGAGAAGCTCTTTCATTTTTATACCAAGGAACAAGGAACAAGGAACGGAAATTGTACTAGGACTAGACATGGGCAACAGTAACCTGTGAATGGGGCCAACGTTGAAAAATTTTCAAATTGTTTATGTATGCACTGAAACTTGACATGGATAGAATATTCACATGCCTTAACCATATGGGAGGGTTTTTGGACTCAAATTTGACTCACACACCCAATTGTTTCCATCATCAATTCATCATGTAAACCATAAACCCTATTTTTCTTTCAAAGTACAAAAATTGGTTGACGCAAGTTTTAAGTTTGCATCAATCTTTCTTCGTTTTTATTCTAGGTTCTACATTAATGTATATACAATCTATGTGTGTAATAGTTGTGATTAAAAATCCCTCTTTTTCGATGATTGCTTAATCAACACCATAAAAATACTCCCTTGTAGTACTAGATGAGGGGATGTGTGTATTGTCGAACAAATTTTAAAAGGAACAAGGAACAAAAATTGTACTAGGAATAAATTATGCAGGAGCATCGCAAATATCAAGCGAGCGTGGAGCAAGCGCAACGTATTTTTTAGCACATGATAAATTGCTTGAAAAACTTTTTGAAGTTGATGCGCCAAATCTTTAATGAAGCCATTTATGAAGGAGCGCCTTTGTATATTGTATTGGACCTTGAGCGATTCGCTCTCGTCCTTAGTAGATAGGAGGCATTTAAACTAGTTAATGCAGGTAGATAGACTTGAATTCATAGATTAGACAGTTTTAGAAAGAAGGAGGGAAAACGGATATAGACACCCTCATTATACATTGTAACAATGGGTATGATTATTGAAGCAGGAAGAGCACAGAAGAATAACAGAGAGATGTAGAAGAACATCCATGTATAGATCTTGAATTAATAGAAGAAGGTGATTCAAATCCATGGTTTCGTGTCTGTTCTCTGTGTGTTGATGTTAAATGATGTGCTCATGAGTGTTTGTTTTCCAGTTATGCATTTGCTTTATTGTTGTATATGTGATTTTATGTTTGAGTTTGAAATTTGAGGGGAAGAAGAAATGAGTTTCAATTGTTTCTCTATCTGAGTGAGGATTCCAACAAGGAGTGCAGTCGAAAATGTCTGCAAGGAGTGCATTGACGGAGGCTCAAGTAGTTTAACTCTTGTTCTCGTTCACCCAAAATTGAAATTGAGTTACTGGATTCGTGCCAGGAGTGCGCAGGCTAAGGGAGAGTCTCAATTGTGAATCTGAGCAGAATCTTTGAAGGACTACTGTTGCAGGTGTGCGCAGGGTCGAAGAAACCCAAACACTCGAAGTGTTTGCAGGTTTCCGCAAGGAAGACGTGCAAAGGGTTCTCTTTTTCTAAAAGACTAAGAAGTTGGAGAAAGCTCAAGAGGGATAAAACCTTCAGAACCTAAGGAAGGATTGCACAAGGAGTTCGTGCCGCGGAGCATCTAAAACCCGTGTTGCAGGGTTGCACGCAGGAGGATGAGTGAGTGCAGAGGAACACTTGGTTATTTTCAAGAAATCCTCAAGGGGGAATAAATTGACGGTCAGGATCTCGTGGAGGGGATTCTTGAAAAATCTGCCAGCCGTCAGATCCACCAGAGTAACGAGGAGGTTACAGCCACACCAGGAGGTTAAGCTCGGGAGGGTCATGAGCCATAGGAATTTTGTTGGGTTTCCTGTCATCCATTCGATCAGGCAGAAGTTGCACTCGGGTTAAGTCCTAGTGAGCAGAGGAAATTCCCTGAGAGGCATCGGGGTTTCAGAAGTCAAGAGACCCGATACCTTTCGAGTCTCGAAACACCGAGGAAGTCCTAGCCGTGGATCGCAGGCCAGACACTCGTCAGAAGATCCGAGAGGAGTGGGGATTTGGCACTTAGTGAAACCCGGGGACAAAGAAAACGTTGCATCAGGAATCGCGATCTTGCGATGTCTGAAAAGGCGACAAGGGGATAGTGACGTGGAAGATTCAACCCTTACGTGCATCGGGAATCGGCGTTTCATGATTCTTGGGAACCATAGCAGCAGGAATCATGAAACTCTGAAATGCAATTTCCCGACAGGCTAAAAGAGTGGGCCACGGAGGAGTCGGCATGGAGGACAGGTGGCATACTGTATCGGGATTTGGGAAAAGGAAAGTCTCGAAAACATTGGTATTAGGATTCGCGATCCCGCGAAGTCTGAAGTCCCGACGAGGTGACGGGACCGTTGAATAGTCAACCCGCCTGTGCATCAGAGTATTGGCACATTGGGACTCGGGGTTCGGTAAATCCATTTGTTTGATATCGCGAGTGGTGAAATCATGATAGGAGAATTCTCGATAAGGTATATGACTGCGGTCATATAATGGAAGGTCGCGTGGACTAAAGGCTTAGCCGGGGGGGCTAAGGTAGCAGGGGAGTGTATCGGTGTATCGGGGATCGGGGGCCGGTGAGGCGAGTTGTTTTGGACATCGCAAATGCCAAAATATTGATAGGAGGAACCCTGATAGTGAAGTAAAAGGTCAGCATTGACTCGCATCGGATTTCGGAGAATCACGAGACACAAACCACGCGACCACAGAACTCGCGAAACTGCGAAGTCCAATTTCTCGATCGTTAAGGGAGATATTTTGGAGAACTGTTGTGGGTGTGGAAAATTCTTGATAGGGAACTAGAAGAGATTTTCAGTTCTTCAGGCCGAGGAAGGAGGAGGTCCTGTGAGCGGACGTACTTGAGGGTGCGCCTGCGTCAAGTGGTATCAGAGCAAGAAAATTTATTTGCTTTCTGTAGCAGAGAAGAAGGAAATTCACCATGCCGCCAAGGAGATGGGATAGATAGTCACCCGATCCAGAGGAAAGAGAAAACCCGAGGAGAAGGGGTAGGCAAGCACAGAATCCAGAAATGGAAAGAGAGATACATGATCTACGAGCTAGACTCGAAGATATGGAGACAGCGCAAAGACGCACAGCCAGTGCGGGGGATCTTAGCGATTCAGAGGGTGAATTTGAAGCTGAACATGGGGAATAAGTTGCAGCCGAGGATGCATCCAATGAACGTCTAATCAAAGCTATTGCACGGATGGGTGCAAAAACGAGGATGGACATTCCAGTTTATGAGGGGAATCTAGATGCGGAAGAGATTCTAGATTGGATTAGAGCTCTGGATACATACTTTGATTATGAAGATGTCGAAGAGGATAAGAAATTCAGGCATGTTTTCATGAGATTGAAGGGACACGCAACATTATCGTGGGACAAGCTACAAGCAGATAGACGCTGCAAGGGCAAGCAGAAAATTAAAAGTTGGGATTGAATGATTGCAAAAATGAAGGCAAAGTTCATCCCGAGAGATTATCAAATCACTCTGTTCAGGAGGATGTAGAACCTGAGACAGAAGTTGATGACAGTAAAAGAATACACAGAGGAATTCTATCGACTGAACATCAGGGCAGGTCATCGGGAGAGCGATGATGAGAAAGTTGCCAGGTATATGAATGGCCTGAGACACGATATCCAGGACGAGATGAGTATGGAAACCATATGAATGGTGGAGGATGCCTATCAAATGGCTTTGAAATCTGAAGATAAGTTGAGCCGTAAGCAAGGTCAGCAAGGCCGAGGCAGGAGTCAGCCCAAAAGAAAATCGGTTGCCCAAGATAAATACCAGAAGCCCAAGGACGACTGGAAAAAGCCTCAGACTAGAACTGAGAGAGGTGGAAGTTCACAGCGAGGCCAGCATGATGAACAGAGAGGGTAGCATACAGATCAGAGCGAAGGATACGCTAATAATAACATGTTTCCTCGTACCATAGGCAGAGGAAGAGGAAGAGGTGGAGTAATCACAAGCTTCACATGTGGAAAAAATGGGCACAAGTCATTTGAGTGTCCAGAGAAGAAGAAAGATGGAGGAGAAACTCACATCACCGAGCCAGAGAGGAGAGATGTTGAAGTGGAAGATACATAAGGAGAAAGGTCATTGATGATGCGTAAGGTTCTCTTAACACCCGAGAAGGAGGTGGAGGACTCGGCTCAAAGAAACAAACTTTTCAGAACTGCTTGCAAAACCAAGGATAGGGTATGCAAGGTTATCGTGGACAGCAGTAGTACAGATAATCTCGTTTCAACCAAGATGGTAGAGAATATGGAGCTGGAGACGACTGGTCACCCAAGTCCATACAAAGTTTCATGGCTACAGAAGGGACATCAGGTAAATGTCACTAAACAGTGTTTAGTTGAATTCAAAATAGGAGGGTATAATGATAAAATACTCTGTGATGTTATTCCTATGGATGTCTGTCATTTTTTGCAGGGCAGACCATGGAAATATGATAGGAACGTAATTCATGATGGGAAGATGAATACGTATACTCTAGAGAAGAATGGGAGGACACACATGTTTCTTCCAATAAAAGATAAGGAGGTAAAACCAGAAGGGAGAAATATTGTACTCCTCATGAGTGGGAAGGAGCTTCTTACGGAGGTGAAGAAGAAAGAAGATCCACAATTCTTTGTGGTCAGGAAACCAAGGATCGTTTTGACTAGCGCGAGAGTAGACGATTTGCCAGGAGAAATTCAGGAACTACTGGAAGAGTTCGTTGACATCGTGGTGGATGAATTACCTCGTTCGTTGCCACCGATGAGGAGTGTGAGTCATCATATAGACCTCATACCAGGATCTATTTTTCCAAATAAAGCCGCGTACAGGTTGACGCCATAAGAAAATGAAGAGGTCAAGAAGCAGGTCCAGGAGATGCTAGACAAAGGATTCGTTAGGGAAAGTTTGAGCCTGTGTGTCGTTCCAACGGTACTCAATCCAAAAAAATATGGAGGTTGGAGAATGTGTACCGACTCAAGGGCCATCAACAAGATAACCATCAGGTACAGGTTTCCATTGTCGTGGATGGACGATTTAATGGATTGCTTGAGCGGAGCAAAATACTTTTCAAAGGTTGATCTGAAAAGCGGATATCACCAGATTCGCATGAGGGAAGGCAATGAGTGGAAGATGGCCTTCAAAACCAACGAAGGACTTTATGAATGGCTTGTCATGTCGTTTGGCTTGACAAATGCATCGAGTACCTTTATGAGGTTAATGAATGAAGTACTGAAGGATTTCATCGGAAAATTTGTTATCGTATATCTGGATGATATACTGATTTCCAGTAAAACGGGGGCTTAACACCTGAAGCATTTAGCCATTGTGATGAAAAGATTACAGCAAGAGAAGTTGTTGATTAACATGAGGAAATATTCATTTATGAAGAAAGAACTCATTTACTTGGGGTTTATTATATCTGCGAATTAATTGAAGATGGATCCAGATAAGGTGGAGGTAATTAAAAATTGGCCATCAATGACAAATATTTTTGAGCTGAGGAGTTTTCATGGACTGGCTAGTTTCTACCGGAAGTTCATCAGAAATTTCAGTGGGATTAGCGCAGCGATGATGGATACAATCAAGAAAAGACATAAATATTTTCACTGGACTGAAGAGGCGGAGAAAATTTTCAAATTGTTGAAACGGAAGATCACGAAACAACCGGTTCTGGTGTTGCCGAATTTCCAAAAGACGTTTCAAGTAAAATGTGACGCAAGCGGGTTTGCCATAGGAGCGGTCTTGAGTCAGGAGGACAGACTGATTGCATATTTCAGTGAGAAGTTGAATGAGGCAAATGAAAAGTACTCCACGTATGATAAGGAATTTTATGCCATCATACAAGCATTGAAAAAATGGAGGCAGTATTTGATTCCAAAGGAATTTGTTTTATATAGTGATAACCATGCATTACAATTTGTGACTCAATAGGAGAAGTTGAATCAGAGGCATGTTAAGTGGTTTGAATACATGCAGAATTTCACTTTTGTAATTAAGCATATTTCGGGTACTGCTAACAAAGTGGCGGATGCTTTGAGCAGGAAATGTTTGATGATGCAGGAGTTCTAAGTCAGGACGTTAGGCTTTGATGATCTCAGGGACATGTATGCAGATGATCAGGATTTTAAAGAAGCGTACGGAGTAGATGAGAACCCAGTTCTTAGAGACAAAAGCCAGTGGATAGAATACATGATCCAGGAAGGGTTCTTGTTTAAGGGCAATCAATTGTGTATTCCAAATTGCTCCATGAGGGAGAATCTGCTGAAAGAAAAACACAGCAGAGGATTGGTCGGACACTTCGGTCATGATAAGACATTTGCAAAGTTGACCGAGTCGTACTTTTGGCCAGGGATGTGGTCAGAGGTCAAGCAGTTTGTAGACCGATGCAGAATTTGCCAGCATTCAAAAGGAAGGAAGCATAATGCAGGATTCTATCAACCATTACCCATACCTGAGAGGTTGTGGGATGAAATCAGCATGGATTTTGTATTGGGATTGCCAAGGATGCAAAGAGGATTTGATTCAGTATTTGTGGTAGTGGATAGGTTTTCCAAGATGGCACATTTTATCCCATGCCAGAAAACCAGTGATGCGACTCACATCGCAAATCTATTTTTCAAAGAGGTCGTTCGACTTCACGGCTTACCCAGAAGTATAGTTTCGGACAGAGATACAAAGTTCATGGGACATTTCTGGAGGACATTGTGGAAGAAGATGGGGACTAACTTGATGTTTAGTTCTGCCTATTATCCTCAGATGGATGGGAAAACAGAAGTGGTGAACAGAAGTCTAGGAGACTTGCTGAGAAGCTTGGTGACAAAGCACCACAGCCAGTGGGATAGTATATTGCCGCAGGCAGAGTTCACATATAATGACTCAGTGAACAGGATCACAGGACAAATTCCATTTTAGATTGTGTATGGCATGCATCCGGGAGGAGTTTCTAAATTAAGGGATTTAGAACAGACTGCGACTAGGAGCGCAAGTACCGAAGAGTTCGCAGAGGCGATGAAAGAACTTCACAGCCAGGTGAAGTAGCGACTGCTAGATTCAAGTCATGAATATAAGCACAGAGCCGACCAGCGGAAGAGACAACTTTAGTTCAAGGTTGGTGAATTAGTTCTGGCACATTTGAGGAAAGAGTGGTTCCCGAGGGGAACATATAATAAATTGAAAATGAAGAAAATCGGGCCATGTAAGGTCTTGAAGAAATTGGGGGAAAATGCTTATGAGATCGAGTTACCGGATGGGATCGGAATATCTTTGATATTCAATGTCGCAGATTTATATCCATATAAAGCTGAGGAAGCAGGAACAGAAGGTGAACATACAGGGGTTTAGTGGCAGAAGTAGATGCCGATTCCAGAGAAGCCACAGATGGAAAACATATTGGACAAGAGATTTAGTAAGAAGACCAGGAGGAAAGAATACTATGAGTATCTGGTCAAATGGAAGGGCCATCCAGTGGAATATGCCAGCTGGGAGAATGAAGCAGAGATACAGAAGCATGGATATACTGTGCAGGAGCTCATGGACAGGAGCCCGTGAAATTTTTCAAGCGAAGGAGTATGATGCAGGAGCATCGCAAATATCAAGCGAGCATGGAGCAAGCGCAACGTATTTTTGAGCACATGATAAATTGCTTGAAAAACTTTTTGAAGTTGATGCGCCAAATATTTAATGAAGCCATTTATGAAGGAGCGCCTTTGTATATTGTATTGGACCTTGAGCGATTCTCTCTCATCCTTAGTAGATAGGAGGCATTTAAACTAGTTAATGCAGGTAGATAGACTTGAATTCATAGATTAGACAGTTTTAGAAAGAAGGAGGGAAAACGGATATAGACACCCTCATTGTACATTGTAACAATGGGCATGATTATTGAAGAAGGAAGAGCACAGGAGAATAGCAGAGAGTTGTAGAAGAACATCCATGTATAGATCTTGAATTAATAGAAGAAGTTGATTCAAATCCATGGTTTTGTGTCTGTTCTCTGTGTGTTGATGTTAAATGATGTGCTCATGAGTGTTTGTTTTCCTTTTATGCATTTGCTTTATTGTTGTATATGTGATTTCATGTTTGAGTTTGAAATCTGAGGGGAAGAAGAAATGAGTTTCAATTGTTTCTCTATCTGAGTGAGGATTCCTGCAAGGAGTGCAGTGGAAAACGTCTGCAAGGAGTGCGTTGATGGAGGCTCAGGTAGTTTAAATCTTGTTCTCGTTCACCCAGAAGTGAAATTGAGTTACTGGAGCTGTTCCAGGAGTGCGCAAGCTAAGGGAGAGTCTCAGTTGTGAATCTGAGCAGAATATTTGAAGGACTACTGCTGCAGGTGTGCGCAGGGTCGAAGAAACCCAAACACTCAAAGTGTTTGCAGGTTGCCACAAGGAAGACGTGCAAAGGGTTCTCTTTTTCTAAAAGACTAAGAAGTTGGAGAAATATCAAGAGGGATAAAACCTTCAGAGCCTAAGGAAGGATTGCATAGGGAGTTCGTGCCGCGGAGCATCTAAAACCAGTGTTGCAGGGTTGCACGCAGAAGGACGAGTGAGCGCAGAGGAACACTTGGTTATTTTCAAGAAATCCTCAAGGGGAAAGAAATTGACGGTCAGGATCTCGTGGAGGGGAGTCGTGAAAAATCCTCCAGCCGTCAGATCCACCAGAGTAAGGAGGAGGTTACGGCCACACAAGGAGGTTAAGATCGGGAGGATCGTGAGTCATAGGATCGTTGTTGGGTTGCCCGTCATCCATTCGATCAGGCAGAAGTTGCACTCGGGTTAAGTCCTAGTGAGAAGGGGAAAGTCCCGGAGAGGCATAGGGATATTGAGGCATCGGGGTTTCAGAAATCAAGAGACCTGAGACCTTTCAAGTCTCGAAACACCGAAGAAGTCCTAGCCATGGATCTCAGGCCGGACACGCGTCATAAGATCCGAGAGGAGTCAGGGTTCGGCACTTCGTGAAACCCGGGGACAAAGAAATCGTTGCATCAGGAATTGCAATCTCGCGATGTCCAAAAAGGCGACGAAGGGATAGTGACGTGGAAGAGTCAACCCTTACGTGCATCGGGAATCGGCGTTTCGTGATTCTTGGGAACCATAGCAGCAGGAATCGCAAAACTCCGAAACGTGATTTCCCGATAGGCTAAAAGAGTGAGCCACGGAGGAGTCGGCGTGGAGGACAGGTGGCGTACTGTATCAGGGTTCAGGAAAAGGAAATTCCCGAAAACATTTGTATTAGGATTCACGATCCAGCGAAGTCTGAAGTCACGACGAGATGACGGGACCGTTAAATAGTCAACTGGCGTGTGCATCGGAGTATTGGCACATCGGGACTTGGGGTTCGGTAAATCCATTTGTTTGATATCGCGAGTGGTAAAATCACGATAGGAGAATTCCTGATAAGGTATATGGCTGCGATCATATAAGGGAAGGTCGCGTGGACTAAAGGCTTAGCCGGTGGGGGGCTAAGGTAGCAGGGGAGTGTATCGGTGTATCGGTCATCGGGGGCCGATGAGGCGAGTTGTTTTGGACATCGCAAATGTCGAAATCCTGATAGGAGGAACCCCGATAGCGAAGTAAAAGGTCAGCATTAACTCCCATCGGATTTCGGAGAATCGTGAGACACAAACCACGCGACCACAGGACTCGCGAAACTGCGAAGTCCAATTTCCCGATCGTTAAGGGAGATCTTTTGGAGAACTGTTGTGGGTGTGGAAAATTCCCGATAGGGAACTAGAAGATCTTTTCAGTTCTTCAAGCCGAGGAAGGACGAGGTCCTGTGAGAGGACGTGCCTGAGGGCGCGCTTGCATCAATAAACATGGGCAACAGTGACCTGTGAATGGGGCCAACGTTGAAATTTTTTTAAATTGTTTCTGTATGCACTGAAATTTGACACGAATAGACTATTTGCATGCCTTAACGATATGGGAGGGTTTCTAGACTCAAATTTGACTCACGGCCACTTTTTTCCATCATCAATTCATCATGTAAACCATAAACCCTATTTTTCTTTCAAAGTACACATGAATTTGGTTGACGCAAGTTTATGTTTGCATCAGTATTTCTTCATGTTTTCTTTCACGTTCTACATTAATGTATATACAATGTATGTGTGTCATAGTTGTGATGAAAAATCCCTCTTTTTTGTTGATTGCTTAATCAACACCATAAAATAATCCCTTCCAGTACTATATGCAGGGACGTGTGTACTGTCGAACGAATTTTAAAAGGAACAAGGAACATAAATTGTACTAGGACTAGACATGGGCAACAGTGACCTGTGAATGGGTCCAACGTTGAAATTGTTTCAAATTGTTACTGTATGCACCAAAATTTGACATGGATAGACTATTTTCATGCCCTACTGATATGGGAGGGTTTATGGACTCAAATTTGACTCACACGCCCACTTTTTTCTATCATCAATTCATCATGTAAACCATAAACCCTATTTTTCTTTCAAACTACACAAATTGGTTGACGCAAGTTTTAAGTTTGCATCATCCTTTCTTCATTTTTATTTCAGGTTCTACATTAATGTATATACAATGTATGTGTGTCATAGTTGTGATGAAAAATCCCTCTTTTTCATTCATTGTTTAATCAACACCATAAAAATATGCCCTTGCAGTACTAGATATGGGGAAATGTGTATTGTCAAATGAATTTTAAAAAAATCAAAGAACATACATTGTACTAGGACTAGACATGGGCAACAGTGACCTATGAATGGGACCAACATTGAAATTTTTTCAAAATGTTTCTGTATGCACTGAAATTTTACATGGATAGACTATTCGCATGGATTAACGATATGGGAGGGTTTCTAGACTCAAATTTGACTCACACACCCACTTTTTTCCATCATCAATTCATCATGTAAACCATAAACCCTATTTTTCTTTCAAAGTACACAAATTGGTTGAAGCAAGTTTTAAGTTTGCATCATCCTTTCTTCATTTTTCTTTCAGGTTCTACATTAATGTATATATAATGTATGTGTGTCATATTTGTGATGAAAAATCTCTCTTTTTCGTTGATTGCTTAATCAACACCATAAAATATGCCCTTGCAGTACTAGATGCAGAGACATGTGTATTGTCGAACAAATTTTAAAAGGAATAACGAACATAAATTGTACTAGGACTAGACATGGGAAACAGTGACCTGTGAATGGGGCCAACGTTGAAATTTTTTCAAACTATTTTTGTATGCACTGAAATTTCACACGGATAGACTATTTGCATGCCTTAGTGATATGGGAGGGATTCTAGACTCAAATTTGACTCACACACCCACTTGTTCAAATATTAAACTCCATTATCTCATATTGAATCACTTACTAATGCAATGCAATAAAGTGGAATAATGTAGCACTTTCCATTAATGTAATAAAGTTCTATCAAGAAGAATTGTAGGGTGATGTCTTTGAAGGACAATTTCATGCAGGCAACAATAATGAGGACAAATGGCCATGTGTATGGGAACTCTAAATGTAAACCAGCTTCTAGTTATGAGAAGAAATTATGATAAGTTAGTATATTTGTTATAGGTTAGAATAAATGTTTGATCAGGGGATCAATTTTTGCTCAAATTTTCAAAGTGCTTGGAATCGCTTCAAACCGAACGAGAGCGTAGGCCTCATTGTTGCGAACCCAACGCAACTCGTTTTGTCTCAAACGGACGTTGGGAGCTAGATATATAGCGATCTTTTCATTAAATCAAACAGGCAAAAAAAATTGATGCTGACTGTATAGTCCGTACATTCCGTACAGTCTGATGTGGCAGAGCCGTACGACCGTATGTGTGATGACATGGCAGTTTATTATTGGATGACAGGTGGTCGAATGGGAAGTCGACACATGGCATTGTTTGAGAGAGTGATTGGGTGCCACGTGGCCCAATCATGGGCTGCCACGTGGCACCCCGGTGTTGGTTGTCATTGGTGTTTATTAAAATGTATGGAGTCCGTGGGGTTCGACCCCCAGACCTCCCCACCACACAAACACTTCCACAAACTCCAATAACCAATTGGGCTATCGCTTATGCCTTGACATATATGTGTTTTAGATTTAATATAAAGTCGATTGTTGGTATGGTTTTGGGCCACGACCGGGTCAGGCCTATCCCAGCCCTTGGTCGCGCGCTTTCATATATGTGACCACGGTTATGTATTATGGTTTAGCGTGCGTGTGTTTTATATATATGGTTCCAACGGTTATAACTTCTGCCAAGTGTTATGTTATCATTTGGTATGGGATGGAGCCCCATTTGCTTAAGCGTGCGGTCCTATGACCCATACGCCCAGGTGCTAGGCGGTTAGGGGCTGGCGCGCCCTTAACCATCCTACGGTTTGCACCGTTGGTGCAGTTTCACCCGATGCTAGGTTTTCACGCTTTATATTGCATGTGTGCCAGGTTCACACAACAGGGGTGCAATTTGTAGATGCAGAGACAGCAAGCTTGAAGGGGGAGACTTCCAGGAGGCCTAACTTCTTCATTTTTCGACCGATTGAGGTGTCGAAAGAGCCCAGACAGGGGTTTTTGGATGCTCTGAAGCCATTGGAGCAGTCGGTTTTTCAATTTGAGCATTGTAAGACATGTTTTTGAGAACTTTTGATCAATTAATAATAATGATCCATTGGAAGTTGGACCAGGAGATGTAGCCCAAGAGAGGGGTGAACTCCTTTATCAATTGTTGTGTTTATGTGTTTATGTTCATTGATTATGCTGTTGTCTATGTGTATTTTGCATAAGTAATCCCGTAATCTATGTGTTGCAAACTGATCCTTTTGCTTTAAACACATAACATTTACATTGCAAATAATTTCAAGTATTTCAAGTCTTCTTCAATTTTAGATCAATGTTCTAGTAGATATGTTAATGATTCCTAATTTCGTATTTGTATTTGACTCAAGGTACTAACTTGAAAAGTATCAAATTTTAATTTCAAGTTGATAAACCAAATATGAAATGAATCCTAATTAAAACCATCAAGTGTTGGAATTTGTCATTTAACTATAGTGTCATGTAGCTATCTTTTAAAACATAGAGAGAGTACTCTCTATAGAAGTAGAGCAATATGATATTGGATTATCTTCTATGCTAATGTTGATCTTTTTAACCTTCAAGAAATATTGATATATATGGTGGTGTGAAAAGAATTAGAATAGGTAGAGGAGAAAATCAAGGATAATGTAGGACCCATCACTTATGCAAACATTTTCAAATGCAAGAGAAACAAATAAGGGAATTCGTCGGCATGAGAAAAGGAAAGGATATCGTCGCAGGAGCAATGAATGTAAATAATCTTGTGACGAATTAGATATACTATCAATGAAAAACGTTTGTTGATAGTATATCCAATTCGTCGGAAGAGTATTTACATGGGATAAACAAAAGAAATGGATGAGGTGGTTCCAAGTATAGCTAATTTGTCGCAAGTATCTTGAAATGTACACATGGGATAAACAAAGAAAATGGATGTGGTGGTTCCATCTAACAGAATATTGGTATGATATTATGTATTACTCTACCTCCAAAATTACCCAATTTAAAGCACTATATGGTTATGAACCCATGTCACCAAAGAATTGGGTCATTAAAAATGAAAGTATAAACTATTATTAATCTCTTTTAAAAGAAAATTGACTACCATAGGTTAACTCTCTCTCTTTCTCATGGAGAAATACACAGTTAAAATAAGCTACCTTAATTCAGTCAGTGCTACAATAAGGTCTAAATATGCATGAGTTGATATGCTTTTGGCCTCATGAATGAGAAATATACCTAGAATGGTCAATAAATGTCATCATCATTGTTACATTATGGACAAGACATGGGAAACTGTGACATGTGAATGGGTCTTAGATGTCATGAATGTGTCTTTGAATGGTGTTACATGGTTTGCAAGGAGTGTAGGGCTTATATGGTAAAATGTAGTGTAGTCTATAAGAACAATCTCTATGCCAAACCTCAAAATGGATAGTACCATATCTTGTTCATAAGACAAATATTATTTGTATGTTTCCTTTGTGGTGGCTCAAGCCCTCACACATGATGCATAACAATGAAATGTAACAATTTTAATATTAAATGATAGTGTTATGTCATATGCAAATTCTGGACTAAATTAGCTTGCAAATGAACTTTGACAAGCCCTTATGGCCCAAGCATCATTTGATTGGTAGGATATTGATATATTTAAAGACTCTTATCTCTGCAAGGAATGTTTCTTTGGTATGATATTGGTAGCTTTAAATATTCTTATCTCTTATATCTTATCACATGACAACCATCGGGGACAATTTGAAAAAAAACAAGAAAATTACCATTTTTAAAAGGTAAAATATGAGAAAACTAAGAACTAATATGCCTTACCTTCATACATAGAACATACATGTACCTTATAATCCATCTTAATAGTTACATAACATTAATGTAAAACAACCCCAAAACTAGAAATTGTACATGTTCAAATAGGTTTCCACTAACACTCTTATAAACTAAACCCTTATGTAATTGTTAACATATAACCCATAACATTTATAACCCTCTTAAGATTATAAACCCTAATGTAACCTCCCTATCCATTACCATCTATAATATCAATAACCCATATCCCATTAACAACTAATAGAACCCTTGGTATCTATAAAGACATATAATCTCTAATCCTTACACCTTTTATTGCATCTAACTAAAATAACATTGGATTCCTATACCCTTTTATCCATAACCCTATAACCCATATCATTCCTAACCCATATGACTCCCAACACAAATAACCACTTCCACAGTACATTATAACCCATAATATAAGACATAACCACTACAAATCATAATCCCTAAAACTTTATATAACACCTATAAAAGTTAATCCATAAACATTATAACCCTCAACCCACACCCCATATTAGGTCGTGATGGGATTAGTATTGATGTCTATGATTGATGAGATATTAGGCTATAATCAAGTTTTGGTAGATGAATTAAGGGATTCCCTTAAGACACCTAACACCTAACTATTATAACTCAATCATACCTAAACCCTAATATAACCCATCACTTGTATAACCTTTATACCCTTATAATTCATAACCACTATCCTCTATAACTTAACCCCTATAACCCCTTACCTCCAACATGAATCAGTGTTAATTCTTAACTCACATAACAAAATCATATGCTTGCAATCAACCCATACAATGGACTCATGTGTTGGTTGGAGAACTAGTCATTCAAGGCTCTTGAGCTCAACAATATTCAACAATATCTTGAGGCACCACTTCTATTCCTTCCTCAACCATGGTCAAGATCCTATGATATATACTCAATGCACAAAACCTCCTAATGGAGTCCATATATTCCAACTCTGATGTTAAAAACCCCTTATCTGATAGGGCTTGTGTTATGGTAATTTTTCAGGTGTTGTTCATGGTGATCGATCCTAAGAAGTGATGTTTAGGGAATAAGGTCCAAGTTTTCTCCTCCCATCCTAACCATGGAATTTGAGATCAAGAAGGTCCAGTTAGGGATTAATACCCTTATTTCCCCCTTAACCTACATGTTAAGCCCTCAAGAAACATTTCTATTGTATAAAAGCTACTCATGGCACTATTATATCTTGCTTTGGATTCTAGAGAACACCAACTACAAACCTGAGAACTATTCCTAATGTGGGGTCTGACACATTTTTATTTAGGGCATATGTTTTGGTTTAATAATGTTACTTGTATCCCTCAAATAGTCCAAAAATAACCTACAAGAGTCCTATGTTTTGGCTCAAGAACTCGTCCAACACTATATCCTGAGATGTTGTGTGGGTTGTAGTTGTTGTTCATAGAGGTTAAGCCTAAGATTGTTCACTTAGGGAACAATTACTCCCTTGTTTCCCTCCCTTGACCTTGGTTAGACCTTGAGACCCATTCTTGGTTCAAAACTAACTTATTCATGGTGCCCAAATTCTACTTTGAGGTGAATGATATGTTACATAGGTCATATGTGGTGGTTTGAGTACTTGTATATGGTTATTGAGCTTGAGAAGCAAGGTTTAGGGTTGAATACTCTTGTTTCATTTCATCAAATATAGTCATGAACCTAAGACAACTCCATGATGATCAAGAAGACCTCAGAATGTCACCCATATTCAATTTGGATTCCAAAGACTCCCTAGAGAGGACTCATGTCATGGTTTTTAGGTGTTGTTGATGGGGTTCATGAGCTCAAGAAGGTTTAGTTAGGGATTTAGGCCATTGTTTCCAACTTGCCATGTTTATGACTCTACACCCATTTTCAATGTACAAAACCTAATCATGATGCCTATATCCCTCTTAAAGGCCAATTAATTTATGTTATATTGGTTTGAGGACTTGTTCAAGGCTCTTGATGACAACTTGTTCACCCATCCATGGTCTTGTGTGGTGACCTGAGGACTTTTTCATGGTGCTTGAGCTAGATATGATATGATTGGGTCTTGATTTGTTGTTTCCCTCCCTTGACCATACAAGTTAAGGGCTTGAGGCTTGTTTCCCTACCACAACCATTGTCAAGGCCACAAGACCCATATGTATATAGTATGAAAAACATATAAAAGGTTCTGTTCTAGGTGTTTTTCATGACACATGAGCTTGAGAAGGTTCAATTATGGCTTAAGTCCTTTACTCCCTCCTTAACCATTTTTAGGTGTTAAGACCCATTTCTAGGGGACAAAACCGACTCATGGAACCTATATCCTACAGATTGGAGGCATTCAAGGAAGCCTTAAAAATGAGTGATGTGTTGGTTAAGGCCTCTCTACCCATCCTTATTGCAAAAAACCTCCTAATGGTGTCCTTATCCAACTCCAATGGTAAAGACACCCTAGAGAGGAATTGTGTTTTGGTTTCTAGGTGTTGTTCATGATGAATGAGCCTAAGAAGTTTCATTTAGGGCCGTCATATCCCTTAACATTGGTTAGACCTTAATACTAATTATTGGTTTATGTATGGGTTATTTTCCCATCTTTCCACCTAAGTTTCATAATTTTTATAGTGATAATTACTAAAATAAATTACCCCTTCATAAAAAAATCAAAGAGTAAATATCTATTCTTAATACAATTTAAAAAAACAAATACTAAAATCCTTTAATTCAAATAATTAATACTTATTTTTTTATATCTACTCTAATCAATATGAAAATGTAGAAATAATCTTCAATTCCACCCATATGCTTTGAGGCCGAGAGAGGGTTTGGTAAGGCGGATTTCTTAATTAAAGAGGGTTTTATTTAAGGCAGAAACATAATTCGATTTCACCCATACGCTTTGAGGTCGTGATAGGGTTTGGTAAGGCAGGATTTATTAATTAAGGCAGAAACATAATTCAAATCAGTTACCCTTCTTCTTGCAAACAAGCCCATCTGAAACTGACCAGACCAAGCAAGGAGACTCTGATACCCATCTCTCTGTAACCTATGCTACCCTTGCTTCTACCATAGCCTTTTCTTAGTCAACTGAACCATTAACCTATGCCTTTGCTTCTCCTACTTACTCTAATCGAGGGTCGGGCCATCCAGGACCAATCATATCAAGAAAGGAGGTGCAAGAGTAATGTTGAGGGAAAGGAGGCGCGAGAGTGTCTAGGACCACCCATACGCTTTGAGGAGATAGGATTTGGTAAGGAGGGATTTCATTAATGCCATATTGTTGAGGGAAAAGAGGTGTGATAGGGACATTTGAGACCGAGGGAAAGGAGGGAAAGATCAGACTAAGAAAGGAGCATCGAGACTGTCGAGGGAAAGGAGGCACGAGACTGTGGGAAATAATGGTGAGTATAACCTTTTCACACTCAAATTTTGCATGTATTTGATAATTAATAAAAGGGATCCATGCTCAAACTAGGTTTTGGGCATATTTTTTCACCACTATTCCATCGCATCCAAGCCCTACTTCACCATTCCCCAAGTGGCAATGTGTTATTTCTTCATCACCCTAAGCCTGCATTCTTGCAATCGAGCATAAAATCCCAGCTAAGTTCGATGACTCTCTAAAATGAAAAATTCAAGGCCATAATATCAAACCAAACTCTGCAATTGAGGGTCATGGAAGGAGATATGTCATGTGCCCTTAACGTGGAAATTTCTTCTTCTCCTATCTGCTCTTTCATGCAGTTTCAAGATCCATTCAAATCTGTAACTTTCCTCTTTCAATTATGGATAATTTAACCAAAAGCATATTGTTATATTATTTTTTAGTTTTGGTCCATTTTCCTTTAGTTATGAGCAAGTGATCACAAGAACAATGCTCTCATTATTGTTATGTTCAACCTGGGATTACCTACTTCATGTACCTTGAATATTTTTGCACGTATAATAGTCTCATGGCCTCGAAACCATCATTCTATTCACTATGATATTCACCAACACTAAAGGGTTTGAATGGATATTATTTCGTTTCATATTTATCATTATAAACTCAACCTCAAAATGATATTTTTAATTTCCATTACTCATTATAAGTATGAGCATAGTTTGGCCTATATTATCCATTACAAGTATGAGCAAAATTTGGCATATACGAAGCCTTTGAATTTCCCAACACTTGCAAGGTTTGACTCAAACACCATTTCACCTCCTTGCATTGGACTTAAAATATTAAAATAGCATCATACTCAAGCATAAGCAATATATCATGGCTTGTTTCAATTTTTTTTTAGTTCTTGTCTTACCTTATAAATGATAGAAAAAGCTTTAGTTTCAGGTTATGTTTCCCATGTATGTCATACATTGATGATTGTTGTGGTTGTGGGAATCATGCTTCATTAGTTCAAACCAAAACCCATATGAATTTGATCCCAAAAACCATATGAATTTGCTTCATTAAGAGTGTTTTACAATGAAAAAAATTTTAATAGTCATTCCTAATTTCACATGTTTACTATTAATCACTTACATAGAATTGGGCCTTTACTAGCACTTTTGCAAACACCATTTGCCTCATTTGTTAGCCAACATGTGTTCCCTCACTTTTTCGCTCTTTCTATAACCAACTATAAAAGGATCATAAATTAATGCATTAGATATATTCACTACTTTTCTTCAATCATAATCCAGTCAGTTTATGATTGCTTGAATATGTTGGGTCTATAAGGTTGATTGTAAATTGCATTTTCATTTATATTTGGTTTTTTATATGAGTTTTTGGAGTTGTGGCTCCCATGACCCCGAAATGGGGTATGAAAAAGGGCCATATATGTATGAAGGGGTGGGAGAAGGAAAATAATAATGTTTTATTTTCATTTTAATGCAGAATTAGATTAATTTTCCAAATTATACCAAATAGGCCATTTGTACTTGGGTGACCCAAATATCCAACCAACTCTATTTCATTTTCCACCTAATTTGTAGCCTCACTTGAGCATATCCGAGATAAACATTAATTTTCCACCCACTAATGATGGCTAGAACCATAATATTACTCCATATTTCATTGGTAAAGATAGATGGGGAAACCCACACTTGGATCTTGTTATCCTGAGAGACCCTACAATTTCACCCTTTGATTTGATTATACTAATTTGAAACCAACTTACCAAATATGTAGAGGTCCCCACTCTTGTACCAACTATTATTGATAAAGGAAACAATTGAAGAATATGCAAGTTCCATATATTCCTCTTTAGGACCCCTAAAATGATCCTATAACATTCCATGTTATTATGAAATCCAGTGATATCACTTCCATTGTTGATCATGTTGCTAGCTTACCTCACCACATCCATTTTTCCTTCACCACTCAATTGTTAAAATATGATACAAGGATGATGATTTACTTTGAGGATATGCGCTTAGAGGTATATGTCCCTATGTATCTTTCTTTGAGTACCCATTTCCCATTTCCCTTAAATAATTCTCGGTCATCCACAAGGTGAGGCCCTCGTGATCCTTATGAGTATTTAAGATGTGTATGGTGGTCTCTATAATCATAAAATTTTACTATCTTAGAAATGATGACATTTGATTCAATGGTGTATAGGTGTACTAAGTGAACTATGACATTTGCATGGTATTTTTAAAATTTGGGTCATTTTGCTTCCATTTATCCGGATAATTAGCTCATACTTTTTGTCATTAGCAGTGCGCACATAGTAATGTATCAAGAAATTATTTATTTTCTTAAAACCTCTTGCTCCTTCCCATAGCTAGCTTTCATCAAAGTTGATATTCTTGCATTTCATTTTCCTCTTGCATGGTTTAAAGAGTCGAGTCAAAATGCCATCAGTTTCACGACCACTCCTTTGAGTAACAACAGCCTAAAATCGAGCGCTAATTAAAATTTATCTAGTAACTTTTCTATGGCTCTTCAAACCCATCGTAGATTAGGTGTAGAGCTTTGGAATAGGATTGTGAGAATAACTTTCCAAATTTTCTAAACAAACATAAAGCCTTGAGTTAGGGAGTAAAATCCAAATGTTATATCACTGACTTTGGGAATCCCTTCTAACACAAGGGACAATCACGAGGTCGCATTGGGGCCAATAGAGTAATCAACCCTGCTTTGTTGGTCTTGGTGTTGACTATCGACTATCCCCCCTCTTCTTTGGTATAGTAGGTGGTACCATAGAGGCCATAATATTTTAGACTTCCTACACAAGGTGACAGCACAGGGAAGGTGGTGTTGTACCTGGAATCAACGTTGGATGGACTCACTCGAACTCCTTGGAGGGTTTCCCACTACTCAGTGAGGTAACTTGCACTAGGGTGTTAGTTTGTTAAGAAAGTTGTCAATGTAACTTTCCCACTCACCAAAACTCATCCCCTTCACGCATCGATCCTGCGATGTTGGATTCCAACACCAACTAATGCTCCTTTGAGAGAAGGTTTGTTTGCATGCTTGACTCCTAGATTAATTAGCGTGTGTTGTTTTTTCTCCTTAATTGGCATTAGGATTGAGTTTGTGTCTAATGGCATCAGTTCTGGGGTAATTCCTCATTTGATCAATACAAAATATGGATACCATTAAAATAAAAGGGAATTAAGAGGTAACAAATATCTCATACCTAACTTACATCTTATAATTCTCTGACATTGGTCTTTACACTTAGTGCAACAAACACCAAATGGAATGTTTTACATAAGGTCGTGACCGACAAAGCTCCATATAATACAAATTAGCAATGTCATTAGATAATTCAAAATATTATCATAAAACCACATCTCACATATTTGTACATGCACCATAGATTCACAATCTTTCATGAAGAGGTCCGGGAGAAATGCCTCCATGAAAAATTGTCCACATCAGAATTGTCCATGTCCTTGATGGAAATATATTAAAATCCCTTGAAGATATTTTAGTCCTTGTCCTGCTTAAAAAGGATGATCTCATTCTGCAAGTGGTCAAAGACTACTTTTACCCCCCCTCTATCTAGTAAATTCTACTTATTATACTATCCTTCCCCTACAGTAGGGAGTGTTGTGTCCCTTTTCTCGAAAATAAGTGAGGTTCCTCTTCTTTGTCTTTGGCATCCTACATGGTTACTTCCCAAAGTAATGCCTTCTCTAGGGTCTTACCTCTATGTGATGGGGCCATTCAATTTAACATTATTTACATGGTAGGTTAAGTCACTTCTCATGATCCATTTCCCCATCTCCACCATTTGGTATGCCTCAAGGGTGTTGATCTGGAGTTATCGCAAGGCCTTGATATATTGTGAGGTCCTCACATTCAACTCACTAAAACTCACTCTTAGCTTGAAACTCACCTCTCTTCCAAGAAAGAGGGAAGCCCCTCATAACTTTGGTCACCGACATCCTTTTAAACCTATCTAAGTCAATCAAATAGAGAAAAGGAAGAATATATACCTTTTTATGATGTTTGTCCTTGCCCAGTCCAAGTTGAGCCTTCATCTCCAATCTCTTCAACAAGTCCTGCAATCCAATAATAGAAAATACAAAATAACTTCCTATTCTACCATGATTAATTCAAAACTAGATCTATCTATGAAAGAAAAGTTCATGCAGGCATACTAAACCTTGAAAGAAACATGCCAAGCACATGTATTAATGAGAAATCAATAGCAATACTTACAGACCTTTGATGAAGTTGCAACAACCTCTTCTAGCTCTCCTTGTCCAACCCCTTTCTCAAACAATCCACAATCAAAATGACTATGCTTCACTGATTATCTCCCTTATTATATCATAAGTTTGATGCTTTCAATTTCTCCAATACCACTTCTCATGAGATCATAAGTTTGGTATCTCAAAAACTCCATCTCCATTTCACCATGAGAAGGCCTCCTTATATAAGCTTGGAGAGACCCAGCCACCTTATTGATTCTTTGGATAGGTTGAGGATCCTTCTCCATCAGTTGTGGATCTTCCCTAAGATCCATCCTTGACCTCGGATTCGAATCCAACCAACCCTAGAGATGAGGAAGATTTTTCCCTGATTTTCCTCTACAGCCCAAGATTTCCTCAAACAGCCTAGCGCTCCCTCAGAATGGGGCATAGAGTGTTGCAACGCTCCCCCAAAGGAGCGCAAGGAGCACTGGAACTCCCTGACAGTGGGTAGGGGAACGCTGCCCAAAATTTCCTTAAAAAATCTCAGTGCTCCCCCAGAATGGTGCACAGAGTGTTGGAACGATCCCCCAAAGAAGGTCAAGGAGCATTGGCCTTCAAAATTCATTTTTAAGTGGGTTTTTTCATGGAAAAATATTTGTACTCTTCATCAAATGATTTCTCCTTCTTAAACCAGTCTTTGAAGTGTCTTTATGATGTCATTCGAGACACAACATAGACAAGATGACTATATTATGTCTACAACATTTGCAACACTTGTGGCCAAAATGCGACACTTGTAATGACGACAATAGGTCATCATTGAAGTGAGTAATTTTGATGTGTAACAGATTTCCCCCCAAAGTGCGAAGTTAGAAGATAGAAACTGATGATTGAAGTACTTTGTAGACTTTTCGAGCAAGGGTATGTACTCGGAGAACCTTGTAGAAGCTGCACACAACCATCAAACAAATATTATGATATGTTTCAAACCCAAGGCAGGCATACCTATGCTTGGGTGATAAAGACTTGCAAGGTATGGTCGCCATAAAATACACTGTGGATCCATAATTGTATTAACAAAAAGGTATAGCCACCCAAGATTCAATGTGGATCTATACTTCCATGACATGAACTAATCGTAGCCACGAAAAATACATATTGGATCTACAAGATGATAAGACATAGCCACAAACCAATACAAAGTGGATCTATGTGATAATATATGTGTCAATATTCAAGAGAAACTCTGTCGCAACCTGGGCAAAGTATATATCAGAGTGATCACTCAACCCAGGGTCTTCTTACCGATCCTGATGTGATACGAGTCTAACCCTGTGAATAGATGTTCTAATGTTGAACATGGCACAAACCACTTGATTACCGGTCAATAAGGTAAATCGTTAAAAAGTGTGAGGGAAATCACCATTGATGTCAATGATTCCCAAGGTACCCTAGTACATTCCAGTGAATAGAAACTAGGGTCAGACTTGCATGCAGATTTGACCGAATAGAAACTACTTTTTTACCTACATCCCAAGATTTAAACCCCTTTTTCTTAGTAAATGCATGGAAAAGGACCACCTACCTTATTACCAGCATTCGATGTAGATCCTCCGTTGCGCTTTGATTACTTGCTTGCGCTGCTCCTTCCACAGATGACCTGCACTCAAGACAAACAACAACTATGCATGCATGCTACTTCTATACTCAAGGGTTAGAAATCAAGCATGAATTAATCGAACCATAGACAATTCATGAATTGGGACAGGAAAAGCATTATTTTTATTAATGAAAGTGAATCAACTTATAAAATCTGAGACCGGCCACCGCTCCTTGAACCTGATCCTAGGCTCCTCTTCTTCTGTCCTTCAACTGCTTTGCGTTAAATCTCCTTTGGCATGAGGAAAGGCTAAAGGGTTGGGACAATGGATTACGTAAATGGGCAGAGTTTCTTCGCTATATTTTTTCCTCCTCCAAATGGTACCCCTACCCCTTATTTTATAGGCTAGAAGGAGCTAGGGTTTTGGATGAACCCTCGGCCATGCATGGCTGGGAGTTTCAGTTAACTGACCCATAGATTTTTGTTCTGTTGGCAACTTTCCTTTTTTCGTACTTTGTTAGGTACATGCGGGCTATTGTGAATCAGCCAGCGTGTACACGCGTGCAGTAATGGGTTAGGGTGCATGGGCCTTGACACAAGAGGATTTTCAAAGAGTTGTTCAGCAGAGTTTTGGCAAAGAAGGGATATGAGTTGGCCTGATGCCAAGTAAGAATGTGTGGTGAAATTTAGGGTTATAACATATGCCCCCTAATGTGTGAGGTCAGAAGAGCATCTGATGGCCAAAATATTACCAATATTTACTGATGTGCTGAATGATTGAGCCCAAGGATTAGGAACGAGGAGGTGTCATCTGCAAAATAACAAATGTCTCACCGAGGCGGGCATACCCATGCTTGGGATAAAATAGAGCCATGGCTACCAATCAAATACACTGTAGATCCATGTCAAATAACTATAAATAGTAGGCGCAAATAATACATAGTGGAGCTACATCTCAAAATCAGAAAGATATACATATAGAGTATCCATCTTCCAAAAGTTGATTTGGCCTGATGGCTGGACTTCAGAGCTCAAGCAACAACTTCAAAATCTTCCAAAACTCAGGTAGGAGTGTAATATGAGTGTATGACTGCACTACCCAGAGGTCTTCGACGACTCGTCGGTCATGGACTTGATAATCTTGATGATCGGACTGAAGGCTTCAATGATTTTGAACAAGGACTTGATTGGACGTTCAGGATGGCCAGGTATGCGGAAAAGAGACATATTGCAGAGGGGTCGACTCAGGCTTAGTGAAAAACTTCCCTTGGACAATAGCACGACAAGTGATAAGACTCAGGCAGCATATATGTTAATGATAAGTCTACGAAGCAGGAGGCAATGCAAACTCTCCATATGTTTGGAAGAATAACCAAATGGTGGAGGACACAACTCTATAAAGCGAGAAAGGCTTCCTAAGTTCGTACTACATCCCATAGTCTGATGATCAAACGGACAGATGTGCTTTATCCAAGGGCGACTCATTATGCTGCCAATAAAGAAAATACTTTTCCCATCCTCTTTTTGGGGTATATTTGATTTTTTTTGTTCTTTTTGATCATTTTGAAAAAAGAATAAAGAAATATTACGTTACAATGGAGGAATGAGTACTGCAAACATACAAGCTCAAGGCACAAGGACAAGACTGATGTTCTGGTAAAATGATACTTGGGGAAAATCCTCCAGTGGCCAAAGGTGTTAAGACGCAGAAGCAAACTGTCACAAAGCTGGTGGATAAGGTATGCAAATGCAGTTGATAGAACACACAATGGTAACGTCCTTCGAGGAAAGTTTAACGAGCCCAGAGAAGGTAAGCTCGGTGGTTTTTCATATTTAGAGAGTCTGAAAAAGCATAAAAGGAGACTCTGTTGGGGTACCTTTTTCGAAAATAGTCTAGTCGGTTCGAAAAAGGGGTAAACTAGCACCAATTAGACGTCAATTCAAAACCATTTTAACGAGTGTGACAAGGACAAGATCACTCGGCCATTTTTTCACTTTTAAAGAGTCTGAAAAAAGCTTAACTATGGACTTCGTCAGGAATATTCTTCTGGACCAATTTAACGAGTGTGAAAGAATAAGGTCACTCGGCAATCTTTTCAATTTTAGGGAGCCTGAAAAGAGCTTAACTATGGACTCCGTGGGGGTTTCTTTTTCGTAAATTTAGTCCCTCAGGCCCGAAAAAGGAATAAAATTATACCTGAGAGTACTCTTCTAAAGAATGGGAATTCGATAGAGTATACCTTTGTTCGTACAGTTGTACGTCCGGACCGAAAAAGGGGTAAACTATCGTCGGACAGACGTGACTTCAAATTTTAGTTTAACGAGCGTGAAAGGCCACAAGATCGCTCGGCAATCTTTTCATGTTTAAAGGGTCTGAAAAAGGCTTAAAAGAAGACCCGTTTAAGGAACGTTCTTCTGGACCAATTTAATGAGTGTGAAGAAACAAGGTCACTCGACAATCTTTTCATCTTTAAGGAGTCTGAAAAGGGCTTAAAGAAGACTCCATGATGGTTACTTTTCTCATTTAATCTAGACGAGATCGAAAAGCATAAATGTAGTCTCGCCAGATGTTTCTTTCGGATCTCAAAGCAAGCTTGAAAAACAACAAAGTTAGCTCATGATAGACTCTTTGTGGGTCGATGCCTGGCATCTCCTCAAGGGAGCTGTATGCTCCGATGAAAACATTGTCTATGACGCCAGGGGTTCGGGAGATATTGATCGGTATGGTTTCAGCGATAGTTTCCATATTGCTCTCAGCATAAATTTTGTGTGTAACTAAGAGATTAATAGGACAAGACCGATATCCCGTCATAGTCACAGTGAATTCTCCTGCTTCGATTTGGCTTAACTCTGGGAGGAAATATGATCTATGATGAAGATATTCCCAAGGTTTGTCTGGACTAGTCATTGCTTCGACTACTGCTTCATCAGAAGGCAAGACTAAGTCTAACGAATCGACGTGAGCAAGAGAACCCTGAGCCCAAATAGGCTCTAGAAATGGATCTAACTCTTGTGCAGGAGTTGGATCAGGGTTAGTTGAAGATTGTTGGACTAAAGAGTACGCTACCTCAGCGGCAGACAAGGGCATGGACATGCCTGAGTGCCCTGTCTCATCCATCGTGGCTGATGGGGAAGGAAGAATCCAAGGATCCTCAAAGTAAGTCATGCGGAACGACGAAACTTGAAAAATCTCAACCTTATGGTGATTAGATACAAATTTGATATCGTCGTGAGGAGGTGGGAAATTGAAAGTACCCATCAAGGATGGGCACAAACCAACTCCTACGTTAATGACACCTGGTTGAGGATTATCAATCATCGGGACCGTGGATGCCCCCAAAGCTGGGTCAGGTCTGGAGAAAGATAGTTGATCGATGGTCACTATCTGACCCTTGTGTGGAAACAACAAGACTCAGAAAACTGTAGCAACCACAGCTTTAATAGCATAAGTCCAACTCCATCCTAACAAGAACTTATAGTCGAGGGGAGCATCGACTACCTCTACTTCGACACACATGATTTTCACTCCTAACTGCACAGGGAAAGGAGGAACGATGCCATGTGGTCGGAAAGAATGACCATCGAAAGCAGTG
>SNQJ01S0018038.1:75369-90464 GCA_010110895.2 Picea sitchensis | reverse complement strand
AATAAGGCGGATGTAAGAAGACCTAATAGAAGCTTCCGCTTCTAGAAGGATCTTCCTCTAGATGCTTCTCTTAATAGACATAGTTAGTATAAATAAGGGTCGAGGGTATGAAAAAACCTAGCTTGGATATTATTGTAATAGAGAGCTACTCGACTGGAGGTTGCCCCCTCAAAGAGGCCTGTGAACATTGCTATCTGATTCAAGGTGTTATTTCTGTTGCTATTTCGTATATGATTTCTGTGTATTGTGAAGATTATGCTGGATATTTTACTGTTATTCTGTCATTTCTAGCATTTCGTTTCTATTCTGCATATTTTATATATCTGGTATCTTGCAGAAAGAGGGAATCCCCTCCTCTTATATCAATAGTTTTTTCCCTTTATCTGACCCTCTCCCAACCTCTTCAACGTATCCCCCTTTTGATGGAATATATATCTTTCCTTATTTCACTCGAGTGGTTGCTCCGCTCACTATCCATGGCCCAATTGAACCTTGGGTCTCCCCATCATCCCCATTATCCCTTAGATCCATGAGTCTTAGTACATCTATATTGATTGTTACTCAAACTTTACCTTGAACCTCTATCCTTGATATATTCTAAACAAGCAAAGTAAATGTGTAGCAACAACAATTGGCCCCTTACAATCAAAACTTTCCAAACCTTAGCCAAGGAATGTTAATTCCCTACTCCAAAACATTCATCTCCATATGTAAACCAAGTATTCATGTCAACCTATACACAATCTAAAAACCAACCATTCATGTCAAACTCTACACAACCCATAAACCAAGCATTCATGTAAACCTCTACACAACCAAAAAACCAAGCAATAATCAAACATTCTCCCAGCGTCTTGGACAAGAATACATGCAACCTCAAAACTATAATGTTTAGGGAAACTAGAATCCAATCATGAACATGTTCAACATTCTACCCGCTTGCATCCATGGTATATGACCATTTACTCATCCAAGTATGGGATCAGGCGAAGGTGGGAATATACCACCATTCGGTATGCCTCCAAGGTATTGATCTGGAGTTCTTGCAAGGCCTTGATATATTGTGAGGTCCTCGCAGTCAACTCACTAAACATCCCTCTTAGCTTGAAACTCACCTCTCTTCCAAGAAAGAGGGAATCCCCTCCTCTTAGATCAATAGTTGTTTCCCTTGATCTAACCCTCTCCCGGCCTCTTCAACATATCCCCCTTTTGATGGAACATATATCTTTCCTTCTTTATCGCAAGTGGTTTCTCCACTCACTATCCATGGCCCAATTGAACCTTGGGTCTCCCCATCAACCATCCCATTATCCCTTAGATCCATGAGTCTTGGTACATCTGTATTGATGGTTCCTCAAACTTTACCTTGAACTTCTATCCTTGATATATTCTAAACAAACAAAGTAAATGTGTAGCAACAACAATTGGCCCTTTACAATCAAAACTTTCCAAACCTTAGCCAAGGAATGTCAATGTACTACTCCAAAACATTCGTTTCCATATGTAAACCAAGTATTCATGTAAACCTATACACAATCTAAAAACCAAGTATTCATATCAAACTCTACACAACCCATAAACCAAGCATTCATGTAAACCTCTACACAACCCAAAAACCAAGCATTAGTCCAATATTCTCCCAACCTCTTGGATAGGAATACATGCAACATCAAAACTCTAACGTTTAGGGAAACTAGAATCTAATCATGAACATTTTCAACATTCGACCCTCGTGCATCCATGGTATATGACCATGTACTCATCCAAGTATGGGAGGAAAAGGTGGGAATATACCACCCTTTGACAATAACAACCTCCCCCCTTATGTTGCATACTCAAACCAAAACTTGAGCTCAAATGGAGGAAGTAGTGATAAATACCTTCATGCATCATATAGACCTTCTTACACAAAAACTTTTAGACAATCCTTTCCCCTCAAATTGTAGTGATGTGAATTCCCCCAAAACTACTTGACTTACCTAAATTCAATGGTGCTCCAGCAAAGGAATACCTTGAGTGTCACTTAGAATATTTCACTACTACATGTGTCAAGTTTCTTCATTATAACAACAATATCACTATAAATGTTTTTCATCAATGCTTGATAGGTAATGCCATTCAATGGTTCCATCATCTCCCTAAAGAGTCAATTTATAACCCTTACATGTTAGCGAATTAGTTCATCCAATAATTTAACATCCCTCAACCAAATGAATCGTGTATCCTTAACCTTGATAACCTCAAAAAAGAAGACGAGGAATCTAAATAAACTTTAATTCATTGATGGTGTAAGTCTTGCACGACTTTATGGAAAATTTACCAGAAGACACATTTTATCACCTCTTTATCAATGCCTCGAACCGATACAACATGATCACAAATTATATCAGAGATCCCCCTTCAACTAAAGATTCCATCAACAACCTCCATCAAATAGAAAATGCCTAACTTATGTCTATTGTGGGAGATAACATTGTTAAAACACCAAATCTGTGAGTCTCCAATAGAAATGAAATGCGAGACATGGTCACAGAAATGACCCTACCCAAAAATGAAATTAGAACTATATTTTAAATTAGATAAAAGGAGCAACATCATGTGTCAACCTCAAAAATGGGCATTTGGTGTAAATAACACAAGCGTGACTCTCATAATACAAACGATTCTTGAAAACTTAAATAGTTGATGCAAACAAAGGCCAAACTAATAGAGCTCCTAAGCTTAAGATTGTTGTCACATGAGAAAATGCCAAACTCAACAACTACAAGAATACGATGCGCGATCATGATATTCTAAAGTCTTCTACGAAGAACAAGAAGAAGAAGGATTCTCTTGAATACAACTCCAATTCTTCCAAAGAAGAAGAGGTCGCTCCTAAATCTCCTACAAAGAAGGAGAATTTACATGTTAACCCTTCTTCTAGTTAGTCTACACTCAAAGTTATATAAAGGATCCATATCGCTAGAAGTGCCCAGGCACTAGTGTTTGACTCTAACCTCAAAAGGCACCACCCTTCACCTGATTCTTTACCTAACCTCACTGACTTGGATATTTTCCTCTTGATTCATTAGGTAGGTATTTCTTTAGATCAACCTACTCAAAAAATAGCCTTTATCCTTATTGACACTCGGGGTCCCTTACCTTCTCACTAGATTAGAACCATCTCTCAAACCAAATGGGAATCTCCTCATGAATATTCTATTATCATTCCTCCCCCCTCTCCCCAAGCGAGTTGATTTCTTGCTCCTATTATTCTCCCTTCATTCAAAGGTCATTGTCTCATGTCTTTGATATGTCGTCCTACATGAATGTTCTCTAAGCATGTATTGACTAGACGACCCATATAATTGAGTCCCTTTTATGATTTATCCCCTAGGCTTACAAAATATTTGTCTCCTTCTCTCTCCTTAGATATTTCTCACATTCCTTTGAGAGAGGAATGGCAAGCAATATGGTAAACCCATTCTTCATTTATATCCATCACAATGATTTCACCATCAAATGAGTAATTGTTTATCCTGGATTTTCCCTTAACATCATAAGAACTCCTAACTATCGTGTCCTTAGTGTTAATTTATTTTCACCCACATGTTGGACCCTTTAAGGTTTCAACAAATCTAATACTAGACCCCTCAATGCTATTGTGATCCCAATTTTTTTGGTCTTGAGATTGTAGACACCCATTTTTTAGTACTTCTAGTAGACCTAGAGTACAACATCCTCCTAGGTCAGCCTTAGTTAGATGCAATGAATATATTTATCCTTTGCGCCTTCAAAAGTGAGCTCTTATTTTTCCATGAAGGTGAGAATTAGTAGAATTTAGGGATATCACATTAATATGTCGTTAATGTGTCCAAAATCAAGAAGGATATCACATTACATTAGGTGGTTGACAACTATTTCGTAGTGTGAAATCTAACCATAGTGCATATTGTTTGCATGGATAAGTGAGTCAAATTAAGGTGCACCTACCTAGAGATTCATACCCTTCACTAAGTTGGGAATCCACTGCATGATTGAGTGCCCCTACTAATATTGGTAATTGCACCCTCTAATTGTGCATCCAAAACTAAAGATATAAAAAATTTATTTAGAGCTTTGAATATAGAAAAAAAAGTTCAAAATTGGAACTAGGATGAGGATGGACTAGTCACTAACAACACGTGCACATGTAACTCAAGGTACAACCAAACAGGTACCTGTCATATATTTCTTCTTCAAGTGAGGAAAAATTAGGACAAATAGAGGGAAATGTGACTACATCTAGTAGATATGATAAGCAATCAAGGACCAGAGATGAAAAAATCAGAAGAAAATTTTGTAGACGCATGGAATGTTTTCTTGTCGAAGGAGGATCATGCTCTTATGATGATGAGAGCATAGGAGACATACAGGTGCCACTTAGGTATAAGAATCTGGTGAAACAATGGGTACCGAAGGAACTTCCTCCTATAGATGCTAACTTCATTGTCAACAATAGGACATATCGCATTGCACCATCCTCCCTGCATGACCTGGGGCTATTTTCCATGGATGGAATAACTGTAAAATACAATTCAGTAATTGAATTGATGGACTATGCCGGACCATGTTACAATTATAATGATTGGATGCGGTTGGTCTAGTACATGTGAATTATGCGAAGATATGCACTTGCCACAAATTATATACAGCTAATAAAAAAGGTTAAAAATAAGGGAGTGACTATCTATATTGATGGAATGCCTAAAGCTTCTGGAAATATGTTAAGAACCAAAGACTGAATACAAAAGCACCACAACATATATACAAGAACAATATGAAAAATCTTCTTTATTACTATCAAACCCTTGAGGTAGGGAAACATCGTACAATGGATCCTATTATGGAAGGGATCATCTCTTGTTCACTTACCTTTTCGAGGGGGCATCCTCCTATTGAGCTACAACTCACAATACAATAATTCTCTTCATTTCCCATTAAATTGCTTGAGCCTCTTTATATAGTGCTACCATCACCTAAGAACATTCTAGAGGAGGAATCTTATAGAAGTAGAACCTTATAAGACTTCCTCTTACATTTATTATATCTAACTACCCATTTATTATATCTAACTACCATAGTGGGCCTTATTTAATAATATAGTGGACCTAGTCCACCTTACATTGAATGGCCTCCACTATTATCACTATGGGACCTCTGGGCCCCCACTACTACCTCTCTAGCTACCTAACACAATATATATCGTGGGGTTTATAAATAGCACATGACCCGGGACAACAAAGAAGCAATTGAATTCCATATATGAGGGACACGAAGATAATCGAGTAGTCTTGTGTGCAATAAAAAAGATAGCTCTCGGGGAAGAGTTATTAGTGGATTACCACTTGAATCAAATAGAAACATAGAATAATAGTGCGCGGGTAGTTATGCAACACCTCTTTAAGCAACCTCTACTTATTGCATTATATTTTTTTTTATCTTTAGAATTGTTTTAAATATTTCACAGTCCCAATTTTATAATAATGTGGGAGGTTGATTTTATTTGGGTGGAAATCAGTTTTTTTGTTATCATTAACAATTTTTTAAATATTTGGGGGTTCTAATTATATTATAATGTGGCAAGATGATCATGTAAAAGCGTCAGCCGCAGAATATGTAAATGACTATCAAATTCAACTTTCATTTTACGTGAATTTTATTATTTGCTTATATAATTTTATTGAAATAACATTGTTTTTGTTGAAATTATATGTAGTCGGTAGGCCATGTTGATCATGATTCTGCTGATGAGGAGGGGTTGTATTCATCCCCTGATCTGATGGTTTTAATAAATAAAAAAGATCATTAAAGTGAACAAGGAACTTGCTAGCTTATTAGATCATCCAGATCAAACTCCCGACGTCCTAGAAAAGATTAATCTCCTTATGTCACAACTTAACACATATAAGGTAATAACCATAACTTAAAGTTTTTTTTCTAATGTACTCATATGTTCAATTAAGAAACTTTGTTCTTTAACTTTTACATTATCTCACGAAAAAACATTTTCTTTTTTATAAAGATATTTTTGGAGTATGTTCAGCCCGGTGTTGGTAGTAGTGGTTGTAGAGACGTCATAGATTCTTGATGCAGGCATTCATACAGTTTCTAGAGTACTATTTACTTCTCCATCTTTCACACCTAATTTATATAGGATCCATGACACGCACCGCCAGACATCCACACATTGGTTAGAATCTAGAGATGGTGACATAGATGAGGTTGATGATGTGATTGGCATGGTTGCATTTCCTAGAGCTAGATGTGTGACAAGCACGGGGACCCTTCCGTGCACATTTATGGTCGAGGATAATGGACTTCCATTAAAATAAATAAGACTCCCAAGTAGCTTTTCATATTTTAATCATTTCATGTTGTCCATCTCATACACAAATCATCTAGATTATTAATTTTAAATTAATGATCATATCTTTTTGTGCGTCGGAAACGACCATTTTTATAGGCACCTAGAGACCAAGGCCTTGTTGATTTTTGGGTCAACTTTACACATGAGGTGGAATTTCCAGAATTCCAACCTCAAAAAAGAACTTATGGATTATCTTGAAGGCCTCTTTGGAGTAGACACGTTCAATGAAAAAACGGTCACCTTTGCAGCGGGTTAATATACACGGGATGTTTATAGACGAAGCTTGGTAGAAAATCCTAGGTATGATAATTCTCCCTCAATTCCAGAGAGGGAGTGGAAGGCGATCATTGATGATGCAAAAGAAAATATATTGAAAAAAATAGGAGAAAAAATAACTGGTACCACAAGGTAAATTACAATATTTTGATTTCAATACCAGCTTAAACTTTTTTAGTTCTAAATAAAAGTGTGGTTATATATAACATACTTGAAAATTTTGATGATAGGTTTCCTAAAACTTCAAAGGAAACCAAAGCAAGGATTTCCAAACATGGCCAACACAAGCTAGGCCAGGGCAGGTACTCAAGTTTACAGTCACGAATCGTAAGTACCCAAACATATTAAGAATATTATTTGTATCATCTTACAACTTTCAGGTAATTGTAGCCAAAAACATTAAAAAAACATACCCTTATGCAATGCAGGGCGACGACTTCAGAACTGAAACCACGGAGGAAGACCTCCAACTTAGTTACAAGTATGGTTATAAAGTCATGGTTGATTGTAGGAAAATCATGGGGTAGACCCCAAGATCCAGTTTGCGGGATAAGGTAAATAAAAATTAGTCCACATTAACCTTTCATTACTTATAAAATATGTAAATGTTTGATATCGTCCATAATTTAATGTCTTACTTTGTTTTATTCAGGGGAGAAACATTATCAACGAAACCATTAGTACTGGAAAATAGAGCGTTGATATTCCAATGCGTCCAGAAAATTATGGTTCTCCCCAACAACCCCATCCTAGTGGGGTGCAGCCCCAAGATGTTCATGTGACTGAGGCCCACGACGGTAAAATGGTTGTATATTAATCATATACTTAATAATTGTGTACTTACAGGGAATCCATTCCAATGGTGACAACTAGAGGGCCAGGTAAATAATTACATTGCAGAGTTTTTTTTTAATATTAATGAACTACTTTAATGATATTTAAAAATTGGCCATATAAATTTAATATTTTTTGTTTTTGTAGGTCATGGCCCCTCACAGCAGCCTCCACATCGTGGGTACGAGACCAAATGTGCTCAGCGTGAAAGGACTAAAACAACATCAGTTGTTGAAGAGCACCCAGTAAACGAAGACACGAAGATGGATGAATTACTTAAGAACTGGAAAACACAAAAGAAGACTAAAAGAAATTGACGATGTGTAATAATTTTATAAGATAGTTAGATGTACATTATATATTTGAACATGTAATGATGCATATAATGCATTGACATTATGGGTGCTTTTTCATATGATAATATACACAAGGCTATTTCTATGGCTTGTATATATCTTTGAATGTAATTTTATTATACACTTAATGATAATTTAAGCTTCTCTTAGTCTTGGTATATATTGATTCAATACTCCTTGGTTATGTTGGTTCTATTGGCCTTGAAATACAATTTTTGCATCAATTTGTGGCTCCATGGATATCATCCTAGCGATTTGAAGGCATTGTTAAATGTGAAAGTTAAGAGATTGAATTGTTCAAGTTTGGATTTAAATTTTACATGCTTGTTTGCTTGTGGGTTTCAAGAGTTCCAAACTTGTATATCTTTTTCTTTTAAGAATGGTAATTTCTTTGTATTTTAATATATAACGTGAGAATCCAAGCAAGACCTAGTGGCTTGTGCTTGGGCTATAGAGTCTAGGAAACAAATAGAACCTGAAAATCGATAAAGAAGATGTGGCAAAACCACCAAACAACAAGTGTTATTAGTCAAGGACAGATCTGATATATATGTAACAACCATATGAAATTCTCAACAAAGACACAACAACACATCCATAAAATTCTTTCACCCACATAATACATCAAAGATGAGATTAGAGTAAGAGAGATAACCTTCTATTGAATGATCAACCCTTAAGCTATCTCCTTTAGAAGGGGCACAAGCTATCTCAATTATTATTATTTTTTTAAATAAATATATGTTTGTTGGGTCATATCAGGAGTACAAATTATCTTCGATATCTCATCCAAAGTTGAAATTATTACAGTAACTTCCTTGCATTATGAAGAGCATGAATACTAATGTTGTTAAGTGACAAATTCCGAATAAAATTCATTCTTAACCACCTTATCAAGAACCCTACTAGTCTCCTCAATGTTTATTAATTCATGCAAATACCATCCTATATGTAGTAAATGTTACAACATTAGGATTGTAGCCCTTGGACACCATCTCGTCCAAAACATTGTAAGCTTCCTCCCACCTACCTTCTTCACTACTTCATTTTTTCTTCCTCCAATTGCATGTGAACCAAATGATTTACAACACCCATCTCTTTTAAGATTCTACCCAATATTAGACTATCTATATAAACCCAAATGTCAACAATAATCATTGATCCAAGGACTTAAAAATTCATTTTGATATAAAGACATTGGTATTCTATAGCATTGGCACAATTTAATAGATAAACAAAAACTCATCTTCTTGAATATGCACCCTGATCTCTACAAAGATTAATTCATGCTAGTATCACATGATTTTCATAACTTGAAAGAGAGAGACACCTCCATTTTTATTTTATTTTTATAACTTGGGACTTGAAAAGAAGTCTAGTTTAGTAAATCAAGGTGAAGGCCTTCATAATTTGTTGATGTTCTTGGTGATTATTTACATATAATATCTATTGTTCATGAGGAATATAATGTCTCACTTGGATTGACTTTTCGAGAGTTATTATTGTTGACTGCATCACCTTAGCATGATATTTATTAAGAATGTCAAATTTCCATAGTCATCTCGTTCAACACCCATATGGTGTCTTAGAAAGTGAAACTCTTAGTGGAAACCGCAAGACAAATAAGTGGAACAACAATTCCAAAAGTGACAACAAGATTTGCCTACCATTTTTTCAAACCATTGTAGCAAATCTTTGCAAAATACAACAATGGATATATATAGAAATGAAAAATAATCAAGCACTAATGTTTGTTTGAAGTCCAGTGGATTTTGTTCTAATGAAAAAATGTTTAGTGTAGTCCTCAAAGGCCCTCATAATATATGGCATGCAACCATATCAAGTAGAATTTTCTAACTAGATTATAACCATTGGTTGCACAAGGACCAAGGGGCCAATAATGGTTATTAGATTTCCATTGAATGGTACAAGAGGCCAATCTTCCCAAGTAATTGTTAATGTTATTATTTCACTTCCTTCATAAGCATCAATTTGCAAATTGTCCTAGAAATTATTTTTGCTATACTCTAATGGAACCTGTTAGCACCGGAAGTCACCTATGGATTGTAGCAGAGGTAAGACCGATACCCATCAGTGTTTGGGGTGTATGTTTGTTTAAATGTGGATGGTCAATGGCCAAAACTCAACAACGTGAAAGATGTTCAACACAGAACTGGACGGGAAATGTACATGGAAGTGAGGGCCACATTAACTTCAGTCAATAAATTGAGTTAAAGCGAGAGTAGAAGGAAGACTTAGGAGAAAGGGTTAAAGAGACTGCTCTAGGCATCAGGCCTTCAACAGCTCAGAGAAGAAAACCCAAGCTCAAGAGAATTCTTGAGCTCAAGTTCAAGCACCGAAACATTTCTACAAGGGACACAGTTACAGCTGCAGTATGATCAAACCTCCATCATCATGCAACTGCAACAGCTCGACTAGATCCTCCATGCCCAATCCATTCAATGTGAGAAGGAAACAGATGCACAAGGAAATGAATAAAAATGACCCTGATACTGCTATAATCAAACCTCCATTACAGCAGCATAATGATCCTCGACTGGATCCTCCATGCCTGAGTGTCTTAAACAATTTTTACAGACAAAATGGAAAGAGGGAAGTTGACTTCTATTAACATGAAAGTCCCAAGTCGATTACATAACCAGAGAACAGCTCTGTCAAAATAAAAATATGGATTGGGAGCTTTCCTCAACCAAAGACACTAACAAAATATGAGAATGACTCCTAAATACTCAGAACCAAAATTGCAGCAACGAAATCGAGTCTTCGCATTGAAGGCATTACATCTGCATGCCTCCTAGCAGACTGTGTGTGCAGTCTCTGGTTAGACGTGAACTCTACCAGACGCAATTGTTCTTCAGAATGGGTTTGCGGCTGAGTGGACTAGCTGACGGTCCTTTCATGGGCTTTCCATTTATGGTGGAAACGATGTTCACCCACCACCACCTGCTTCAATAACTGCTTCCTTGTGATCAGAGAGCTCCAAGTCAAATCTGCATCTGAAGGACGTGTCAGTTTTTCCCTTGGATGTCTACTTCTTTGTTGGAACACTACAAGGAGACCCAGTTCACAAACGCGGATGAGGATCTGGTGGGGTTGATGGTGTGATCAACGGGGAGGTGAGACGAGAGATGGTCATATGTAGAGACGTGGCATATGAAAGGTGACCGGGAAGGTGTGGGCGGCAGAAAACATGGGTACTGTGCTGGGATAGGTCAGAGGTGAATTGGAATGGGGTGATGATGTGGGGGAAAAGGAAAGGCTGGGGCAGTAGGCAGGATGGGGACCATCTGCCTAGATGGAGGTGAGCGGTAGAACACCTAACAGGAGATGATAGGCGGGAGTGATAAGGGGATGTGACCCGAAGGTGGGTGGAGGACAGGTGTGCCATAAGGAGACGAGGAGGGAGAGCGGGTGATGTGATGGGCGGAAGAGAGAGATGGAGTGGAGGACAGATGGAAATGGGAGGAAGAAGCGGTAAGGGAGAGCGATAAGTGGGATATTACAGGGGGGCTGGTAAGCAGTTTGGAGTGGGGGGGGGTCTAAAATGAAAATAACGTGCCATGATAACAGTGGGCCCAACGAGGAAACCGCTTTTTCGGACCTCCCCCTTCATTAAAGGCAGAATGTCGAGGGGGGTTCGGTATGGACCACACACCGTAGATCTAGGCATGCATATTTCAGCCACCCGAATCTACGCGCCAATTAGCACAATCACGCCTAGGCCCAAAATACTTAAGATAACACAATTTTGTGGGTTTTTTGCCCCTTTTCTTAATTTCTTTCACCAAGGGGCCAACTTCTTAGGAAAAAAAACCCTTTACAAATTAGTGTGATAACATTATGCTCCATGGGGGATAGAGTCCTCCCTGCGAGGCTCTAAGATCTCCTTCCGCAATTACAGTTGCCTTCTATTGGGCTATGGAGTCAAGCTCAAAACACCCTGCTAAGGAATATATGCTGAAAAATAAGATAAAAACAAACTTACAAGGGCTCCAAGGAGATTATTTATGTACAATCCTAAACTAATTGATTTTTACAAGGTGCTAGGTGAAAGAAAATTTCCACCATAGCCAGTCAAGTAACTTCCTAAATAGAATAGCATTTACTCTGTCAGTGATCACTAGTAGATGATGCAACTATGATAGCAGAAAAGTTACATCCTTCAGCTTCTTTCCAAGGGATGAAGTTCAGATAAAATATGGCGGCTCCAGGGCATGAAGGAAATGCCACTCCATGTACTCGTTGAAAGGCTCATAGAACGAGTGGAAAATTCTATAAAATTTGTAGCAGAAAGCATGCTCTGCTCCACAGTTGCTCATACAGGGTTGAATATCATTGGTAGGCACATGCGGATGGAAAGATGATACAGGATGATTGTCCTCATATGATGACTGCTCACTTACACGCTCTGGACAGGAGATAAAATGCCCCTCATGTTTCTCCTCTATTTCTTTTTCTTATCTCTCCCAAGGGTCAGATTCATAATCATCATAGACAGGACCTGTGGGAAATCTACCTTCTCTGAACTGTTGCTCAGTGATTTCTGCAGGCCCGGGATGGTTGATTTCCTCATGGTAATATTATTTAATAAAAAGAGGATAAGGATCTTCTGTGTGTTCTTGGATATCCTGCATATCCATCTCAGAATTGGATTCATAGATGTCATATGCAGGTTGGTTGCTCCTCTGGTCAACAAAATGTGATGTAAGGATCTTCTGAATAATCGTCAAAGCTAGGGACAGTAGACACCTTAGGAGAAAAATGCAAGTCCTCTACAGTCATGAAATCTTCATCATCATCTTTCGTAGGGTTGCCAAGAACATTTGCTTCAAGGACTAGAAAATCCTCTGCATTTTCTTCAAAAAGGCAGCGCTCATGTTATGCCTTCAACTCATCTAATTCTGCAGAAAGAGACTTCACCAACTCCATCAACTCACTCAGAGCATCTCCTTCCTCCTCGCAACCTTCATCCTCATATATTTCCTCTGATGTAGATGAACAGGGATGAGAAAGGACTAATTTATGATCCAAGTCATCAGGCTCATCCTCACAGCCTACGTAGGAAGTAGCTCTATCTTGAATAAAGTCGTTTTATCCCTCGCAACATATATGACAAATTAACTCAGAGGGATAAAACTCCTGACAATGAGCAATGAAAACTGCATGAAATTCTCCCAGTGAATAAATGCTAGCAGGTGGTAAAGAATGATACCACTCACGAGCATCCCTTGCTAACGAGAACATGAACATCTTCATTAATACATCCTCCTGATGTATCTCCCATTGATGCATGGGTTCATGAAACTTTCTAAGATGTTGATCAGGGTTGTCCTCTTCATCCTCTCTAAATATAGGCAAATAATCATTCCATTCATTTGGAGTAGGAACAAATTGGGAAACCCAGGAACAACAAAAAAATTAAAGGGAGCAAACCTCCGAGCCAGGATTCTTTCCATTTTGAACCAGTGAAGTCACCAATAAATCCTTCAATCATGGATTCGCCAGGTGAATGATGTGCAAGATGAGTGTGTCTGGTATTTTTTCACCATCAAAGATCAAATCTGATCGTTGTGTTCTCTTAGGGGCTACCAGGTGTAGCCAGAAGCATCCACACTGAAACAGTGGATTTGAGACAGTGGAGTCACCAGGTGCACAGTTGCAATCTTCAAAGGATCAAAAATTCTGATGCACCTTCATAATCATAAGTTCTTTCTCATTCTACCAAGGGAAAATATTCAATTCATCCCTGACAACAGTGCCATAAATGTTAGTGTCGAAAGTCACCTCTGGATTGCAGCAGAGGTAAGCCTGATACCCATCAGTGTTTGGGGTGGATGTTGGTTTAAATGTGGATAGTCAATGGCCAAAACTCAGCAACGTGAAATATGTTCAACATTGAACTGGATGAGAAAAGTATAGGGAAGTGAGGGCCACGTTAACTTCAGTCAGTAAATTGAGTTAAAGCAAGAGTAGAGGGCAGACTTAGGAGAAAGGGCGAAAGAGACTTCTCTGGGCATCAGTCCTTCAGCAGCTCAAAGAAGAAAACCCAAGCTCAAGAGCATTCTTGAGCTCAATTTCAGACACCAAAATATGTCTCCAAGGGACACAGTTATAGTTGCAGTATGATCAAACCTCCATCATCTTACAACTACAACAGCTCGACTGGATCCTCCATGCCCGATCCATTCAATGTGAGAAGGAAACATATGCACAGGGAAATGAATAAAATTGACCATGATACTGCTATAATCAAACCTCCATTACAATAGCATAATGATCCTTGACTGGATCCTCCATGCCCAAGTGTCTTAAATAATTTTTATAGACAAAATTGAAAGAGGGAAGCTGACTTCTATTAACATGAAAGTCTCAAGTCGATTACATAACTAGAGAACAGCTCTAGCAGAATAAAATTACAGATTGGGAGCTCTTCTCAACCAAAGACGCTAACAAAATATGAGAATGACTCCTAAATACTCAGAACCAAAATTGCAGCAGTGAGTTCAAGTCATCGCATTGAAGGCGTTACGTTTGCATGCCTCCTGGAAAAATGTGTGTGCAGTCTTTGGTCAGACATGAACTCTGCCAAACGTAATCGTGCTTCAAAATGGTCCTGCGGATGAGTGGACTAGCTGATGGTCCTTTCCTGGGATTTCCATTTATGGTGGAAACGATGTTCACCCACCACCACCTGCTTCAATAAATGTTTCCTTGAGATAGGAGAGCTCCAAGTCATCTCTGCATCTGAAGGACGTGGTGTTTTTTCCCTTGGTTGTCTAATGCTTCATTGGGTCGCTACAAGGGGACCTAGTTGGCAGACATGGATGAGGATCTACCGGGGACGATGGCGCGATTGATGTGGAGGTGAGACGAGAGACAGCCATATGGACAGACGTGGTAGATGGAAGGTGACCAGGAAGGTGTGGGCGACAGAAAATGTGGGTACTACGCTGGGACAGGTCAGAGGTGAAGTGTCACGGGGTGATGATGTGGGGGCAGAGGAAAGGCTGCGGCAGTAGGTGGGATGGGGACCATCTTCCTAGATGGAGGTGAGAAGTAGAACACCTATCAGGAGATGATAGGCGAGAGTGATAAGGGGACATGACCCAAAGGTGGGTGGAGGATAGGTGTGCCATAAGGATATGATGAGGGAGAGCGGGCGATATGATGGGTGGAAGAGAGAGATAGAGTGGAGGACATATGGCAACGGGAAGAAGAAG
>SNQJ01S0018038.1:0-60804 GCA_010110895.2 Picea sitchensis | reverse complement strand
TGCCAGTCGTTGATCTACGCGCCGCTAGATCGATCGTCGATCTAAGCGCATTCTTTATTCTCCAGGCGCGAATGCAGCAAAAACTTAGGCTTTAGAGATTTTGGTGGGTTTTGTGCGCTACTTCCTTTGAAAATAATTTGCAGAGATGAAATATTATTTGTAAACCTATACACCCACAGTGAAAAATTTCCAGTCAACAGATGATCCTATGAATCATAGGGTTATAACACGTTCTTGAAGACGCTTTCCCTCCTAAGCTTCCTCGAACTCAAACCCTCCAAAGGGTCTCCTTTCAGTCTTTGCGATACTTGCAGGGCTCTATGCATGAAAGCACTCTTCCTCCTGTGCTTTGTTCTCTTTGAATCCTCGAAGGATCCTTCGACCTTCGCACTCCTTGCAGTTGTCGCTCTTATGCACAAAAGCACTTTTCATCCTGAGCTTCTCTTCTCTTAAACCCTGAAAGGTTTTCACGACCTCTGTGATTCCTACAGGGTCTATGCACACACGAAGGTGTTGTCTATCCTGAGCTTCTCTATTGCTCAGACCTCTAAGGGACTTAACCCTTTTTTCTCCCTCAGATGGAGAATTTGATGCTCTCTTGGTAGTCTCTTGCTCAAGCAACTCCTTGTTGAGTCTGCAGGGTATTCAGCAACCCTATGAAGGTCCTCTTGACACTTCCTTCTCCCTCATAACTCTAAGATTTCTTCCTGTGCAAACTGGCACTTACTCAATGCCCTCTTGGCGGAGCTCCTGCAGAATCCCTCGGTGATTTTGTTCCCTTCAACAAACTCTAAGCAGAGTTATCCTGTGCACTCTATGCACTTTCTCAATGCCCTCCTTGCAAAGATTTACAGAACTCCTCAGAATTTTTATCTTCTCTGAACTCAAGATAGAGTTCTTCTCCTTAATGCAACCCGTGCATCTGCTCAATGCCCTCTTGGCAGAGCTCTACAGAACTCCTCAGAGATTCTGCCTTCTATTGTGTCCTCCTCTGCACAGTCTCACCTCCAAGGTATTCAACAACCTTGAGGTTTCTCCTTGAGCCAATGACTTCAACTGATGCGCCCTCCTGGAACGTCCTTGTCTGACTCCGCAGAATTCAAAAGTGCATCTATGCACTGGCTCTTAGAACCCACAGTGTTCTGTCATGCACTCCTTGCAGGAAGCCTCAAAGAACCCCAAACTTGAAGTCAAAGAACCCACAGATAGAAGAACCTATATGTCCCTGCAAATGCACATCTATAGCATATATCTACATCATATAATGAACACACAAAGACATTCATGCAACCACAAAATAACATGTAGGAAACTGTTGTTTGTATTAATATAAAATGCCTCTGTTTACAATGTGTTTGAACTCATACTTTTTTACAGAGTCTCAGCTCTCCTCTCCTCTCTCTAACTCTCGTAGAGTTCGTCTCTCTCTCTATCCAATTACTAACATAAGATCCAAGAGCTTTTACATGAGGGGGCTCTTTGAGCTCTTCCCTCCAAGCTACCTACCCTATTCAATTACATTAACTTTACATTGAATGGGTTGTCTAGTCTAGATCGGAGCTAGATCCAGCCTTACAACCATTAAAGGCCATCTTTAACTATAGCATGCTCAAAGGCATGGCTTTGGCTCTACCAGCCTTAAAAACATTTAATACAAATTCAAATTCAAAATTTGAAACGAGAGGGTTGTACCTCTCCTTCTTCATTGAATGAGCATTGTGTTGGTTGGTTGGCTAGCTTGGAGCGATGCTCCTGCATCATTTTTCTTATTTTGTTCCCAACAATCACAGTTATTGTCCCGGCAACAGAACCATTTGTTGGCACAGGGGCAGACCCAGGGTTCAACTCTCAAGAGCGCACCAACAAAACCCTAACTACCGGCCCTTTCAACAACACCTGCAAAGTAGATGAAGTCTCACCCAAGGTAGAGGCAGGGGTGGTTGCAGGACTCAGATGTCTCAACCTTAGCTGGGACACTGATCTGTGATTATATATTTTACAGGGCACTTAGCATAGATCCTTCATCAATATTTAACCTGTCTGGTACTTCGCATATAGCACAGAGCATCATAGTGAATACTTATACGAAAGATGATTTAGTGCTTAGCCACAGAAATATAGGTTAGATTCAACAGATCAAGCACTAAGCATCTTATATATTAGATCTAACGTTCATTCATATATCATCACCACAGATCATAACTAGATCTACTTAATCACATCAAGCACTTAGCCAAGAAAGAGATAAACACATTAGATCGAAGCACAAAGCACTATACACACAGTTACTGTGGTTCACCCCCACCCTGGGGCTACATCCACAAAGTCTTCTTTATATTATCTCGGTCAATTAGTTACATCACAGAGCTTCAATGACCCTTACTTCGCACAGGACAGAAGATCTACGCAGCTCGCTAGATCCTTCTTCCTTGCTCTTCAACACAAGACTACAACAACTTGCACTTAGATTTCCGATCTCATGCATAGAGCACTCTAAGATACATCCAATCACATAGATCCAGTTAATAGCACTAAGCTTTCAGTTATACATCACATAGATGTACTAAATTACTATTATTCTCCTCCATTTACATTGCCTATTTATAGATTACAAAATGGGCCTAAGCATGGGTAAACCCACGGGCCGACATCCCTTTCCCGTTACATCAACCCAAAACCCTAAAATGGACCCAAAAATAGGTCTTGTTTCCTTACTTTCCGCTTCACGTTGCACTCCTTCCTTGGCAAGTTGACGCAGTCCCAAAAGTTGTCAAATATGAACAAGTATTATTCAAAACTTGGTCAAGGGCCAACACTCACTACGATAGGCCATGGGGTGGTCATGATGAGTGAGAATGGCGCCCACAACATAGTCTGAAGCATCTGTCTCGATCTAAAAGTGTTGTTGTAGGTCTAGTAGTGAAAGTATTGGGGTTGAGCATAAGAGTTACTTCAAATCATCGAACGCTTGTTATTGGGACTTGGATGAGGGCCCATGCAATATGGGAGAATCGGAACATGAACCTGTGGTGTAAATTGGCAAGGCCTAAGAAGATCTGAAGCTCAGTGAGTGTGGTTGGGGATGGCCAGTCACAGATGACTTGGATCTTGGTTGGATCCACATGTATGCCATGTTGATCAACGATGTAGCTCAGGGAATGAACCCTATCCATGTCGAAGGATCATTTTTCCAAGTTGGCATATAGCTTGTGTTGCCACAGGGTGTGCAAAACCTGTTGAATATGCTGCAAGTGTTCTACCCAAGTCTTGGTGTAAATGCGAATTTCATCCAGATACACCACTACAAAAGTATTGGTGAATGGTCACAAGATATCGCCCATCATCCTCATGAAAGTGGTTGGAGAATTTTTCAAACCAAAGGGCATGACCATCCATTCAAAAATACCTTCATTTGACTTGAAGGCAATCTTCCATACATCTTTCTATTCTATCGGGACCTGGTGGTAGCCAGACTTCCGATCGATCTTACTGAAGTATTTGGCCCCCATGAGTTGATCAAGGAAGTCATCGATTTGGGGAATCGGGTACTAACTGTGATTTTATTCAGGTCCCGATAATCTATGTAGAGTCATCAGGTTCCATCTTTCTTTTGTATTAGCACAATTAGGCTCCCGTAAGGTGATGAGTTGGGACAGATGTGCCCCTTATGGAGCAATTCTTGGATATGCCGCTTGATCTCCTCATTCTCTAACAGAGAGCGGCGATAGATTGGCCCATTCGGTAGAGGTGCACCGGGGGTCAAATCGATGGGTTGCTTGACCTGACAGTGGATAGGTACCCTAGTAGGTGAGGAGAAGATATCCAAGTATTCTTCCATGACCTTTTCCACTTTCTTTTGTTGTGTGGAGAAGTCGATCGTGAATACCTTGGATGTGGTTGTGATATTTCACTCATTCTGAGAGAGAATCACAAAGAAGACAAACTGATACAGATGGATTTTGGTGGCCTCCCACCTATTCTAACAAGCTCATTTTGGCAGTTTTCCATTTTGGCATTTTTTTCCTAGTTTTTGGGTCCCTGACTTCTCGGGTCGTTTTGAGGCCCTAAACAACGTTTTTAGGGCTCGCCAAAATTATATTGTAGACGAAGTCAGATTCTGATGGAAACATGTGTATTCCTCATACAGACCTTTCCAATGGGCTATCATGCGCCTAAAATAGAGATCGTATGCAAAAGTTATGACCCCAGGAAGTTGATGCACTAGCTTACCCAAACGGACCCCACATGACTTTTGGTCCTTCATCTCCTAGGGTTAGTTTTTTGGATGTCTAGGGTTTTTAACATTCCTGTTTATTGTAAAAAGTCCTTCGGAGCCACATTGTGATCAGCTTCTTGCGAATGAGCACAGTCATCACATCTCTTCTCAAAGATAAGCTACCACCATTCTAGCAAGCTTGTTTTTCGCTGCATTTTACAGTTTCAGCTTATTTCCTTATTGAATAGAAACTAGTTTTACTATATATTTGTTATTATGTGTTAAGAATATCTTGATAATAATATGTATTCATTTTGTTATGCTCATAAAATCCGGATCAGTGGTATCAGAGCGGTCTGCTCCTTGCCATTCTTAATGCATGTCCCCAATGAGGTCAGGGTACAAAGAATTGGGTCTCGAGCTTGTTTCCCTTGAGGAAAAAAGATATCGCATATCCAAGCGACCTCTCATGGTGGGAGAAAATAAAGACGACAGGACAGGAGATCCCTTCAAAATTTTGCTAGAGGAATCCCTCACGCAACAGAGGAACGAGATGATGGATATTTTTGCGCAAATCCTTCGGTGGCTACCAACAGGAGACGCATCTTCCTCCAACGGAGGCATCGCCCCCTTCAAGGTACAAATAAAATTCGATATTCCTATATTTGAAGGTCAGATAGACACCAAGGTTGTAGACAAATGGTTGAATCTTCTAGAAGGGTATTTCGCTATCCATAACTTCTCGATAAGAGAAAATATTACTTTTGTGCTCCTCAAAGTTGTTCCCCATGTCAAATATTGATGGGAAACTTTTTGTGAGCAGAAGGAAACAAAGGAACCCTCATTATTTACAATCGTGGACACCTCAGAGTCCTTCAGGGATGTTATTAAGGAACAATACTACCCTGTTGGAAGTTATGATGACCTGTACACAAAATGGACCACACTGCGATAGGAAAGAGACCAAGCAGTATATGAGTTCACAAATATCTTCCATACCTTGTGCACCAAGAAAGGTATCAAATATTCTAAGTGTCATCTAGTGCTCAAGCATTTCAGCAGTCTACATAGATACATCCAAGCCAAAATGGTGTTTATGTATATCTCATCCTTGGGCGTAGCCTATCGATATGTCATCAAAATTGAGCAGAAGATCAAACAAAAGATGTGGAAATTTGGGCCTGGAAACCCCGCACAGTGAAATCCAGGAAAGGGTGGCCCCAACCTGCAAAACAAAGGACATAGAAAATATGGACCACCTCAAGACAACCAGGCCAGGCTGCAAGCAGAGAAGGGCACCTGAAAGACAAATAAAGATATCGAGAAGTGGTGCGACAACCATAAGAGCCCCTAACATAACATTGTTGATTGTCGCTCGAAGTAGTCGTTGGTGGCTGAGGTGAAATCCTATGAATCAGATGTGGTTTTCGACTTTGAGCCGTAACTAGAAAGGGGGAGATGTGTTGGGTATGTGTTATATTATTTGCATGTGTGTGTGTGGGGGCGCATCGGATTTGACAACTGCATCTGACGATCCCAACTTACGTCGTTTCTTGTGTCATGTACACTGGGCTCTTTCCTGGGGGGGTCCCAGGGAGGCCAGGTTTGGCCCCCCCTGGTTACATGTAGTGTTGGGATCTGGGCAGTATCCTGGAGGTGACAGGGTTTGGGGCAGCATGACGAAATTTTGTTTTTGGAGGTTTTTGTTATTTTTAACAGTTTTCTAAATTAATCCTAGATTAAGGGATTAGGGTTTTGGTAGCTACGGAAAACCTAAAACATTGTATATATTGTATGGTGAATGGTGAAATTAATACAATGAAGAGTTGAAAGGTGTGGCACCAAGGAAGGTTGGTTTTCTCTCAATTAAGGGTTTCCAACGTAAATCTATGTGTACTATGTGTATGAGCCATTGATTAATTTTAGTTTTTCTTAAGAATCTATATGCATTGCTTTAATTCACAGGTTTAAAACTTACATGTGGTATCATAGCTCGTTTTTGGCTTCACAGGGACGCCTTTGTTGCTGAGGGTTTGGCTCAGTCTTGATAGATAAATTTTATCTTGGGTCTGTGATAAACCTGGGTTCAATGGGAGATTTTACAGTGGTGATTCGAGTGTAGAAATAAAAATGGTGAGCTCTTCTAGAATTGAGATAGAGAAGTTCAACGGTAAAAAATTTGAGCTATGGAAGCTCAAGATGGAGGACCTTCTTGTAGACAAAGAACAATGGATCGCTCTAGATCATGGTACACAACCTACTGGTACGCAGTCTACTGGCACGTAGTCTACTGGTACACAACCTACTAGTACACAAACTACTAGTACAGCTCCTACTAGTATGTCGAAGGAAGATTGGGAGAAGTTGGACAGAAGAGAAAGAAGTACCATTCGACTCTGCCTGGAAGATTCAGTGTTGTTTAATGTCTCGGGAGAATATACGGCCAAGGAACTATGGGATAAGTTAGGGAATTCGTATCAATCAAAGTCCCTGGTAAACAAGTTGTTTCTTCGAAATAAATTGTATCATCTTATGATGGAAGATGGAGATTCTGTGACAAAACATCTAAATTCCTTTAATACTCTGGTAAGTCAATTGGTATCTATTAATATTACGATTGCAGAAGAAGATAAGTGTATTACTTTGTTATGTTCTTTTCCAAACTCTTGGGACAATCTGGTTGTAGCAATTAGTAGTACCACCCACTATACATTGAAGTATGAGGATGTAGTTGCATCCTTGTTATCTGAAGAGATGAGGTGGAAATTCATTGATAGTCAGAGAACAGATGATTTATTTGTAAGAGGTCATACCCAAGACAGGAATCCTGGTAAGTCTTCGGGGGGGAGATCTAAATCTAAAGGTAGATCTAAGTCTCCAAGAAAATATTTGAGGAAATGATGGAAGTGTGGTAAACAGGGCATTATGAGAAAGATTGCAAGTCTAAGAAGGTTGATAAACCAAAGATATCTGATAATACCTCTTCAACAGAGGCAAAAACCTCCACTAAAGAAGTAGGTGATGTTTACCTGGAATCTACAAGTACACATGCAGACCGTGGTGTATGGTTAATCGACTCAGGTATGTCATATCATATGACTTCTCACAGGGAGTGGTTCTGTGAATATGAAAAATATGATGGTGGTGATGTATTCCTAGGAGATGACTCGATAGACAAAATCATGGGATGTGGAAGGGTTAAGTTGTTGCTAAAAGATGGAAGGATCAAAACCCTACATGGGGTAGAAATCTGAGGTATTTGATAAATTTAAAGAGTTTAAGGCTCTGGTAGAAAATCAAACAGAGAAGAAAATAAAGGTATTGAGGACAGATAATGGTGGAGAATTATACGGAAATGAATTCGAAGAATTCTGTAAGAAGTGTGGTATAGCAAGGAAAAATACTACTCCATACACACCTCAATAGAATGGAGTTGCAGAAAGGATGAACAGGAAACTAATGGAAAAATCAAGGAGCATGCTTAGTGGTGTCGAGTTAGGACAGGAATGATGGGCAGAGGCAGTGGGTATAGCATGTTACATGGTCAATCGATCACCCTCATCAGTGTTGGATGATAAAACTCCACACAAGGTATGGACTGGTAAGAAACCTTCTCTTGAACATCTCAGAGTGTTTGGTTGTGATGCTTATGTACATGTTCCAAAGGAAAATAAGAGTAAGTTGGATAATAACGCTGAAAAGTGTATCTCTGTGGGTTATAAATATGGTGTGAAAGGTTATAACTTTGGAACCCATAAACTAGTAATATTGTTTACAGTCGGGATGTTTTTTTTAGAGAGGTAAAATATGCTTCCAAATAGGAATTCCTACCAAGGAAAGAAGAACCTGAGAAAATAGAGTTTGAGTTGGATGATGCAAAATCTGAATCATCTGAAGAAGATGAAGTAGAAGAAGAAGAACCTCATACCCTAGTATTGAGGATATCAGTGAGGGAAAGAAGGCAACCAAAAAGGTACAGTCCACTTGATTTTTGTTCTAATTTTTCTTTATCTATTACTAAAGATGATCCCAGAACTGTCATGGAAGCAATGAATTCAGAGGATAGTAAACTCTGGAAGAAGGCCATGGTTGAAGAAATGGATGCCTTGGATAAGACTGAGGCATGGGATATAGTTGAGTTTTCGGCTGGAAGAGAATCTGTTGGTAAAAAATGGGTTTTTAAGAAGAAGTGCAATGCAGAAGAAAAAGTGGAGAAATACAAAGCTCGGTTAGTAACCAAAGGTTATTCCCAGGTAGAGGGAATTGACTTTGGTGAGATTTTTCTCATGTTGCCAAGTTAACTTCTATTAGATTTATTTTATCTATTGTTGTTTCTTTTGATCTTGAAGTGGAGCAGATGGATGTGAATATAGCATTCCTACATGGAGATCCGGAAGAAGAAATCTACATGAAGCATCTAGAAGGATTTGTAGTGAAGGGGGAGAAAGAGTTGGTCTGTAAGATAAATAAGTCACTATATGGTCTAAAGCAATCACCTAGGATGTGGTATCAAAAGTTTGACACATGCATCCTTGGATTGATATTTGTGAGAAGAAGGGATGATCACTGTGTATATTCCAAGCAGGTTGGTAATCACTTCATTTATGTAGTGTTGTATGTTGATAACATGTTGCCGGTAGGAAATAACATTATGTTATCAAGGAGGTGAAATCGTAGCTATCCTCCAAATTTGGCATGAAGGATCTCGGTGCTTCTAACTTCATTCTGGGAATGGAGATTAAAAGAGATCATGCAAACAGGAAACTCTGGTTGAATCAGAGAAAAATTGTTGAGATGATATTACAGAGGTTTAATATGCATGGAAGTAAACCAATCAAGGTTCATATTCCTATAGGTGTAAATTTATCTGCAGATTAGTGTCCCAAGACACAGGAAGAAGAAGAGGACATATCCCATGTTTTGTATGCCAGTGTTGTTGGCAGTTTGATGTATGTAATGGTATGTACTAGACCGAACATTTCACATGTAGTGGGAGTTTTGAGCAGGTATATGTCAAAACCGGGGAAGGAGCATTGGACAGCAGTAAAGAGGGTCTTCAGGTATTTGCATGGCACTACCAATAATGGATTGTGCTACCAAGGAAGACCAGGATTGGACAGAGTGGTGGACATACATGGGTTTGTTGATGCAGACTGGGCTAGAGATCTAGATTGAAAATATCCACAAGTGGGTATGTGTTTAACTTATTTGTAGGAGAAATCAGTTGGATGAGAAAAATACAGGTTGTAGTGGCCCTCTCAACTACAAAAGTTAAATACATGCATCCACGCATGCAAGAAAGGAAGCAATATGGTTACAGAGATTGTGTTCAGGTATTGGGTTGGTACAAAAAGAAGTGAGATTAGAGTGTGACATTCAGAGTGCAATATTCCTGGCAAAGAACCCTACTTATCATTCGAAGACAAAGCATATTGATGTTCAGTATCACTTTGTGAGAGACATGGTTGAATAAAAGAAGGTGTTGCTAGAAAAGGTTTACACTTTGAAGAATGTTACAGATTCATTGACAAAGTCTGTGAGCATGGAGAAGTTCTCCTTGTGTAGAGTAACAATGGGCATTGTTTCCCTGGATTGTTGACTATGTAATCTTGTGAACCCCTGTATGCAAATAAAACAACAAGTGGGAGAATGTTGGGTATGTTTTATATTCTTTGCATGTGTGTGTGTGTCGGTGCGTCAGATTCGACAACTGCATCTGACAATCCCAACTTATATCGTTCTTTGTGTCGTATGCGTCAGGCGCTTTCCTGGGGGGTTCCCAGGGGGGGCAGGTTTCTCCCCCCCCCCCTAGTTACACGCAGTGTCCAGATCTGGGTGGTATCCCGGAGCTGACGAGGTTCGGGGCAGCGCCCTGAAATATTTTTTGGGTGGTTTTTTCTATTTTAGCGGATTTTGCTATTTTTAGCGGTTTTCTAAATTAATCCCAGATTAATGGATTAGGGTTTTGGTAGATACGGAATACCTAAAACATTGTATATATTGTATGGTGAATGGTGAAATTAATACATTGAAGAGTTGAAAGGTGCAGCACCAAGGAAGGTTGGTTTTCTCTTGGTTAAGGGTTTCCAGCATAAATCTTTGTGTACTATGTGTATGAGCCATTGATTAATTTCAGATTTTCTTAAGAATCTGTATGCATTGCTTTACTTCATAGGTTTAAAACTTACAAGATGGATCATTGACGTAGAACCGAGTGCTACCATTGCTACCACCAAGATCCAATCCAGTGAACTGGACGAGCTAGAAGAAGGTGAGTGCCTCTTTCATTCACAGATGTGGGTGAAGAGTACCCCGTTGCACTTCATTGTTGATAGCAGTAGACAAAAGAACCTCATATTAGCATAGGTTGTCAAGCGACTCACCTTGTTGAAAACGCCGCACCCGCATCCCTACACCATCGGGTGGCTCCACCAAGGAAGCGACATCTACGTCAACCAATAATGTCGCCTATCATACGACATCAAGCATTTCAAAGACAAGGTATTGTGTGATGTCATCCCTCTGAAATTTTGTAATGTTTTTTGGGGCCAACCATATTTATGGAAACTCCATGTCGTATATGAGTCTAGGCCTCGTAGTGTTATTATTACTTTGAAAAAGAATTTGTACAGGATACCCAAGGCAATTCCACCTAGTGTTATTTTCTTGATCTATGCCAAGCAATCCAAGAAGCTCATCTCTTAGACGGTGAAGTTTGTCTTCTTCGTGATTCATTCTCAGAATGAGAAAAAGATCGCAGCCACATCCAAGGTCTCCGTGGCCAACCTCTCCACACAGTAGAAGCAAGTGGATAAGGTCATGGAAGAATACTCGGATATCTTCTCCTCACATATCGGGGTACCTCTACACTGTCAGGTCAATCACCCCATCGATTTGACCCCCGACACATCGCTACCCAATGGGTCAATCTATCGTCGCTCTTTGTTAGAGAATGAGGAGATCAAGGGGAAGATCCAAGAACTGCTCCACAAGGGGCACATCCATCCCATATCATCACCTTGCGGGAGCCCAATCGTGCAGGTACAGAAGAAAGATGGGACCTAGCGACTCTGCATTGATTACTGGGCCCTGAATAAAATCACAGTCAAAAACTAGTACCTGATCCCTCGAATAAACGACCTCCTTGACCAACTCAAGGGGGCCAAATACTTCAGTAAGATTAATCTAAATTATGGGTACCACCAAGTCCTGATAGAGCAGACAGATGTATGGAAGACCACCTTCAAGTCAAAGGAAGTTATTTTTGAATGGTTGTTCATTCCCTTTGGTTTGACAAATGCTCCAGCCACTTTCATGAGGATGATGGACGATATCCTACAACCATTCACCAATACTTTTGTAGTGGTGTATCTGAATGACATTCTCATTTACAGCAAGACCTGGGTAGAACACTTGCATCATATTCAGCAGGTTCTACACACCCTGCGGTAGCACAAGCTATAAGCCAACTTGGACAAATGCTCATTCATCATGGACAAGGTCCATTACCTAGGATACATCGTTGATCGGCATGGTGTACATGTAGATCCATCTAAGATCCAAGTCATATGTGACTGGCCAGCCCCAACCACACTCACTGAGATTCGGAGCTTCTTGGGCCCTGCCAATTTCTACCATAGCTTCGTTTTGGGATTCTCCCATATTGCATGGGCCCTCAGCCAAGTAACCAGAGGTGGTAGTAAGGAAAAATTTGTGTGGATACGGTCCCAACAAAAAGTGTTCGATGAATTGAAGAAGCATTTATGCTCAGCCCCAGAACTTTCACTACCGGAACTGCAGAAACCCTTTGAGATCGAGACATATGCTTCAAATTATGCAGTGTGCATCATTATCACTCAACATGGCCACCCTGTGGCATACCATAGTGAGACACTATAAGATGTTGTCTGTAAGTACCCTACTTATGACAAAGAAATGAACTCCATTTTTCAAGCGTAGCTCTAGTGGATACATTACATTCTTGGGAAGGAGACATTCATCCACACTGATCATAAGCCACTACAGTTCATGCAGACACAAGGAAAATTGCAGAATGACCACCAACAGAAGTGATCCATATACTTGTAGACATTCCACCTCAACATCAAGTATAAAACAGGATGCACCAACCATGTTGTTGATTTCCTCATCATACCGCCAGTCGCGAAACTCGCCACAGTGCTAGACTCTTATGGCCATGAGACCTCTAGATGGCCCCAACTCTATGAGATAGATTCAGACTTCACCACCGCCTACCAAATGTTGGGCCCAAAGTTATTTGTTTCTAATTTCCATCTTCAAGATGGGTTGTTGTGTCATCTGGGCCATATCTACGTTCCATCAAGCGAGCGAACGAAGATGATTTGGGAAGCCCACTATAGTCGGGTGGCAGGACACTTCGGCGTTGAAAAGACAGTGGAAATGTTGCAGAAACATTTCTACTGGCCGAAACTTTGACAGGAGGTTCGCAAGTATATCAAGTCTTGCATTGTCTCTGTTATTTCCAAACCGACCACTAAGAAACAGGGATTGTACACTCCTCTTCCTACTCCTGATAGGCCATGGGAATCCGCCTCAATGGACTACATTTTGGGCCTCCCATCCACCAAGTGGGGAAATGACTGTGTTTTTTTTGTTGTTGATCGCTTTTCTAAAATGGAGATTATGGTCGCCGGCAAGAAGAGAATCACCACAGAGGCCACTGCCAAGCTCTTCTTTGAACGAGTCTCGGTACATTTTGGAATCCAACAAACCATTGTATCATATCGGGACAGTCAATTTCTCAACACATTCTGGTCGAGCCTCTGGTCATTTCTGGACACAAAGCTCACCAAATCGACGGCCTTCTACCCCCAGAAAAATGGTCAAACCGAGGTCGTAAATAAAGTGATCGTGCATATCTTGTGCATGTATAATTCCAAGCACCCTCACTCATGGGATGAGAGTCTTCCCTATTTTCATCACAGCTACAACTGAGCCTTGCATATCTCAACCGTCCACATCCCCTTCCAGGTGGGGTTGGGATTCCAACCATTAGGCCCCATAGATGTTGCACTACCCCTTCTAGTCAACTCGGCTGACTCATCTCCTCCTCCAACGGAAGCTAACAAAGCCACTGGTTTCATTGAGCACATCCAGCACATCCACTAATAGGTTCAGTATATCCTATAGAAGTCCAATGACAAGTACAAGCAGCGCCATGATCAACATCGGGTGCCACATAAGTTTCAGATGGGCGACAATTTTTTGTTGCACTTGTAGAAAGAGCGCCTTAGAAGACCCCATTGGAAGCTTCGCCCAATTTGTTATGGGTCATACACCATCACCAAGGTTGTGGGTGATAATTCTTTTGAGATCAACATTCCTCCTTTCCTTGGCCTGCACCTAGTGTTCAACGTGGATCTCCTTCGACCTTATTTCCCACCATTATTGGACACCTCAGAGATAGCATAACAACTGACACCAATAGAGATTAACCCTGACTACATACAATAGTAATATAGTGATCATATTGTGGAAATACAGTTCAATGGAACTCGTTAGCAAAGGATCTAGCTTTATCGAGTTGTCAAAGCAGGGCAGCTCCTCCACCAAGGCAAGTGGCTCACCCAGGGCCAAATTCAGCAGAAAATCCCTCATCTGATGTGGGAACTCAACGCAATGGAGACCATTTCTTCCTAAGGGGGGAGTATTGATCCATATGGATGTCGATGGCCTCCCACCTATTCCAACTAGCTCATTTTGGCAGTTTTTTTCCTAATTTTCGGATCCCTGACTTTCGGGGTCGTTTTGAGGCCCTAAACAACGTTTTTAGGGCTCACCATAGTTAGATCATAAAAGAATTTAGAGTTTGATGGAAACATGTGTATTCCTCGGATAGACATTTCCAATGGGCTATCGTGCGCCTAAAATGGAGATCGTATGCAAAAGTTACGACCCTGGGAAGTTGATGTACTAACTTACCCAAACGGGGTCCACATGACTTTTGGCGCTTCATCTCCTAGGGTTAGGTTTTTGGATGTCTAGGGTTTTTGACATTTCTGTTTATTGTAAAAATGTCTTTAGAGCCTCATTGTGATCAACTTCTTGTGAATGAGCGCAGTCATCACATCTCTTCTTAGAGATAAGCCGCCACCATTCTAGAAAGCTTGTTTTTCGCTACATTTTATAGTTTCAGTTTCTTTCCTTATTGAATAGAAACCAATTTTACTGTATATTTGTTATTCTATGTTAAGCATATTTTGATAATAATCTATATTCATTTCATTTTGCTCATAAAATCTGGATCACAAACTTCCTCATCTGAGAGATGACCTTCCTGCATTGCTTGGAAGAGATCAAGGAAATAGCACTAGGTGGGACTTCCTCGAGTATCTTATACAATTTCTTGTTCAAAGTAATAATAAAATTGTGAGGCCTAGACTCATATACAGCATGGTGTTTACATAAATATGGTTGGCCCAAAATAACATTACAAATATCGAGAGGGGAAACATCACACAATACCTCGTCTTTGAAGGGCTTGATGACATGTGACAGGTGGTATTGTTAGCTGACGTGAATATCGCTTCCTTGGCGGAGCCATCCGATGGTGTAGTGTTGAGGGTGTGGTATTGTCCGCAGGGTGAGTCGCTTGAAAACCTCTACTGAGATGATTTTCTTCTGGATACCGCTATCAACGATGAAGTGTAGTGGGGTACCCTTCACCCACATCTGTGAATGAGAAAGGCGATTGTCTTCCTCTGGCTCATCTGGTTCACCGGGCTGGAGCTTGGTGGTAGCAACGGTAGCACTGGGTTCTGCATCAATGATCTATCTCCCAATTTTTAGTTCTGACTCAGAGTCAGAACCCGCATCTGATTTAGAGGATTTCACCTTAGCCACCAGCGACTGCTTTGAGTGGCAATCAGCAATGTTATACTAGGGTCTCTTATGGAAGTCACACCACTTCCCAGTATTTTTATTTGTCTTTTTGGTGTCCTTCTTTGCTTCCAGCCTACACTGGTTTTCATGAGATAGCCTATCTTTTTTCTGCAGGTTGGGGCATCCCTTTCCTCGCTTTTGTTGTGCGGGGTTCTCAAGCCCAAATTGTCGCATCTTTTGTTTGAGCTTCTACTCAATTTTAACGGCATATCGGTAGGCTGCACCCAAGGATAAGATGTCCAAAAACTCCATTTTGGCCTGGATGTATCTATGTAGACCGTCGCGATACTTGAGCACCAGATGTCGCTCAAAACCTTTGATACCCATCTTGGTGCACAAGGTATGGAACATATTTGTCAACTCAGGCACTGCTTTGTCTCTTTCCTACCCCAGTGTGGTCCATTTTGTGTATCGGTCATCATAACTTCCAACAAAGTAGTATTGTTCGTTAATAGCATCCCTAAAGGACTCCTAGGTGACCACGATTGTAAATAATGAGGGTTCCTCTGTTTCCTTCTGTTCACATAAAGTTTCCCACCAATTGTTTACATGGGGAACGACTTTGAGGAGCGCAAAAGTAATATTTTCTCTATTCGAGAAGTTATGGACATAGAAATACCCTTCTAGCATATTCAACCATTTTTCTACGGCATCTGCATCTATTTGACCTTCAAATATAGGAATATCAAACTTTATCACAATCACAACAATAAGTTGGACATTCCCTAAGATCTGTCCAAATCCATCTGTCTGAACGTACAATAGCACAAAATATGGAGACATTTTGATACCTTCCTTGTTGCCAATTATCAAATGCTATTTCAAAATATTCATCCCCAGATTGAACACTCCTCCATCTCATTGAGCCGTATGAAGTAGGGTTAATACAATCAACTCATTTCCCTGCAGTCATTGTATACAAATGATTGAGAAAATCCTATTCCATGTTATCATATGCATGCTTAGTATATTGTGTTCCTTGGCATGGATCTAATGGTTGGGTGACTTTCATTCCATCATAATCAAAGGTCATGGTTTCCTTTTTAAGGTCAATAAAAACATAGTTTTCATAGGCCTAGTCAATGCCTAATAAAGATGGATATGGATCATTTTCTCCCATAATTTCAATAACTTCAAAGTCAACTAGTGTTTTGACACCAGCTAGATCCACTTCGACATTTTGTAGCCTCCCAACTAGAAATATGCAGTACTGATTTTCCAACTGCAACAAAATAGGGGAATAAACTAGATTGGGTTTTTCCATTACCTCCTACGTTTTCTTTGGCAGAATATTAAAATAAGAGCATAGATTTGTTAGGAACCAAATATCAATATAGCATAGAAAAACCTCAAGAAAAGTACTCAACGCCTTGAAAAAGAGATAATTTCAAATAATAAGCCTCTTCAAGGGGGCAACCTCCTTTTACCCCACTTAAATGTTCAAGTACAAGATGATTCAAAATGAAAATGTCTCCTTGGTATATATATAGGAGACTAGGAGACTAATTACAACTAATGGCCTAAAGCAGGCATAAATAAAACCGCATTACTAATATAATATATGTCCCAATTAAGGGGTAATGTGAGGCCAATATTAAGGGCTTAACATGCCCCTCCTTGAGACAAGTATTGTGTAGCGGCTTGAATGCTCACGGATGCTTACATAAAGACTCGTAGCTACAAGTGGAATCTTCGGTGGAAGTTCCTCATTTAATGAGATACTCACGAAATGGATCTATTCCTCATTTGGTGAATTCTTGTGTGGAGTGATGGCTTGAGGGCTCCAATATGATTTTTCCTTCCTCTCGTCAGAGTTAAAATATAGTTTGAGCGGGATCTTGTCTCTATAACCTTCTTTAAGCATGAAACATGGAAAAGCGGTTGTACTCGTGAAGATCTGTGACTCAATTGTATGCCATAGTACCAATCTTTTTAACACCTTATAAGTCCATAGTACTTTGGTGATAATTTATTATCCTTCTTGGCTTGCTTGAGGGACATGCAGTATGTATGGTTTGTAGTCTTAAAAACACCCAATCCCTACTTCAAAACTTCTTTCAACTGCGATGTTGATGCGCTTGTTGTTTCATCTCGTTACATTGCCATGGTCAGATTCTCCTTTAAGATTTGGAGAATTTGTTGGTGATTCTCGATGTGATCTTCCACTACTTGAACCTTAAGATTTTTCTTTTAGACTGAAGTGATGGAAGGAGGGTGGTATCATAAAGTTCCATAAATGGTGTCATTTTGTTGCGGTATGAAGGAAGTGTTATACCACCATTACGCTTAGGTAACCATTGAACCATTGTGTTTTTATCGAGAGACAAAGCAACAAAGTTAGCCTTCCAAACATTTTCACTATCCCGGTTTGTCCATTAGATTGAGGATGATAAGGAGTGAAGGCGGCTATGAGCCAATTGGTACCAAAACAAGAAAATAATTTGTCCAAAATGTTGGTGAATATGGGATCTCGTCACTTACAATAATCTTTGAGCTTCCATGTGGCTTTTGGTATCTCGATGAATCAGGTGGCAATTGTACTAGCTGAAGGGATGAGAGAAACACAAGAAAGTGTGTGCATACTTAGTCGATCTAGCCAGCAATCACCATGATGACACTCTTTCCTTTAGACTTTGGTAACCGTGATGAAATCCTTAAAACCTCCTCCCAGTCTTGACTTAGGATGGATAATGGTGTAAAAGACCCACGGGGTCTTAATTGTTTCCACCTTATTTTGTTGGCAAACCACACATTCTACCACAAACCTTTGAACACTAGTTTTAAGGCCATCCCAAAAATCCTTCTTGACTCTATGTTGAGAATTTCAAAATCACGGAATTCCCTCCCTCTTGGAGGGGTGTGAAATTTCAATAGTACCTTTTTGTTTGAGTTGATTCTTACATAAATATAGCGATCTTTGTACCATAGTGAATCATTTTTCCATGTAAATGTATCGTCTGCTTGGAATCACTATAACCCTTTTGAATGAGAGTCCACACTTTTAGATCATTTTTTCCATTCATCCCTTGCTTCTATTATCAATCCGGTTGGATGATGCGGATAGCACAAAGAAGGCCTCAACTTATCTTCATCCTTTCTTGAGTGCATCGGCCACAACATTTCGCTTCCCCTTTGTAGATGATTTCAAATCATGGCAATATCTTGGTTACCCATTTTTGTTGTTCTTGAAGATAGTCTGTTCAAAGTATTTAAGACTATCATGATCGTTTGACAGAGTGCCTACCTATTAGGTAGGGCAGCCATTTCTTCAATGCATGTAGTATTTCCATCATTTCCTTCTCATAAATGGGTTTCCATAAGTCCTTTCCCTTGAGTGGTGGAAGCTTTCCGGCGGGGGCCTTCCTTCTTGCATTAGGACGGCACCAATTCCATTTCGCGAGGAATCACATTCCTGATAAAGGTTTTTGTGATGTCTGTAGTGGTCAAGACAGGGGCTTTAGACATCACCTCTTTAAGTTGTTCAAAAGATTTAGTTGCCCTGCGGAGTCCATGAAAATGCATCCTTCTTAGTTAGTGCCATTAAAGTCTTTGCTATTCTTCCATAGTTTGAACAAACTTGCGGTAATAACCAGTCAAACCCAAAATCTCTAATATTATTCAATTTTTTTGGAATCGGCAGTCCATCATGGCCTTAATCTTGTTAAGGGTATACCTTGACACCTTCGCAGAGATACAATATGAGCCAAATGCTCTACCTCCTTTACTCCCGAAGAAACATTTGGATGGTTTTGGCATATAGTTGTTGTTCTTTAGTAGTTGTAGCACCTTGTCAACATGTTGCACATGATAGATCCCAAGACTTGCTATAGATTAGTATATCATCAAAAAAATAACACAAATTTTTCGAGAAGGAAGAAGGGCTTGAAAATGGAATTCATCAACCCATAGATGTGGAAGGTGCATTTGTAAGGCCAAAGGCATAGTAAAATTCATAATAGCCTTCATGGAGTTCGGAATGTTGTTTTTGGGATATCTTCTTCCCTTCATTACGTCGATGATACCTTGAACGGAGATCAATTTTTTTGAAATAGATTTCTCCATGCTGGTTCATCTAACAATTCATCAATGGCGGGGAATGGAAACTTATCATTAATAGTGATATTGTTGAGCTCTCTATCATCTCGACACACATCTTAGAGGCTATCTTTCTTGAATACCATTACCTTGGTCTCCAGTAAGAACAGCTGGAGTCTAATAAGCCGATCTAACATTTCTTCAACCATCGCTCAATTTCACTCTTCGGCGTGGGGTATCTGTATGGCGATGTTAGGAGGAACACTCGAATTAGGTGAATTTCATGATCATGATTTCAGGTGGGTGGAAGACCTTTGGGAATATCTTCAAATACTTTGGAATGCTTATCAATGATCCTTTGGAGATCTTGAGGAATAGATGGCTTAGATGTTGAACATATAGTGAGCATAGTTGTACAATAATGCCTTGATGCCTTTTCAATAATTTTGTCATGCGGTTAGAGCTTATCACCTTCTTAGAGCTTCCTGTGATACCTCTTAACTCAATTTCTTTTCCTTCCAATGAAAATTTAGTGAAAAGTTCTTGAAAATTAAAAGCCATTGTTCTAATGGTGTGACATTGGATTCCCTATTTACCAATCACGCACCACCCATGGGTATAGAAATCATTGGAATATTCATTACATATTCCCCATAGTAGATTGATCTTATTGCATTTTCTGAGCAATGGATAGTTCCTCCATCGCAATCATTACTTGAAACTGTATTTGAATATACAAAGCAATTGAGATCTTTGGCTTGTTATAGTGAATGAAATTATGGTCTTGCCGAGGAATCAATTAGGACTATTACCTTTTTATTTTGATGTATCGCCGATCTTGAGGGTTTGAGGAGTGCTAATTCCATCCAATGCATTACCGCGATATATTGAGTCAACTCTTTAGACGGAATTGCTTCTACGTTTTTCATCTTGAGATGGTTCTTGTTCTTATTCTTCTTCCTCTTCACAATCTATGTAGAGAATAATTTCTTCTCACACACTTATGTCATAACTGTACTTGTTGTCTCAATCAAAGCATAAACCTTTTGTTTTCTTTCCTCCAATTGTTGAGGTGTCAACCTTGTAGATTGAGGTGTTGTTTTAGGAGAAGAACATTGTTCTCTCTATAGATGTTAGGATAGGTCCTTCTAGTAGCCATAGCCATATTTTTTACTTTCAACATTTTGTTGCCACCCTAAGTAAATTCTCGTTTGATTTGGGTTCCCAAAGGCGGGCCTCATGTTGAATGTTATCCTTTAAAGTTCCTATGAATACATCAATCAAGTGCTCATCACGGAATGTCGATTGCCTTTATATTCAATCTTTGGAAGTTCTCAATGTGCTTTCGATGAGAACCCTTTTGCTTGAGATTTATCAATTGGCTAAAGAAGGTATTGCTCCTTGTATCCTCATAGTGTGCTATCATCATTTCTTAAAAGTGAAAATTTTCCAAGTGACTTGTGATTTGAGAGAACAAAGCCACCGATACCAAACAAATTTATTAGGTTCTAAATATAAAGAAGCAATTTGTACCTTTTGTGTATGGCACATTATGGAGATCAAAATTGCTCCATATGGAAGTATCCATGTGATTGGGTCCTTGCCATCAAACTTCCTCATATCAATCTTAGGAATATTGATTTGGTCTTCAAACCAAAGTTGGAATTTCTCATTCTTGATTCACCTTCCTTTGTCCTCATCTCATTAATTTCAAGGGATGCATTTTCACATTCAGGTGTCTTCTCTTGGTATGAAATTTTCATTACTTCCATGATCTTAGCTTCCATTGAGATCCATCTTAGTATCCAACAGCTACTATTGAATCCATCTTCTTTTGGCCAGTTCATTTATGTCCCTACATTTCTTCACCTTCATCAAAAGAGTCAATTAGGATTTTAAGGCTTATTTGGTGTAGAGGTCCTTTTGGTGGCATGTTGGCCGTGTACTTTTGAATCTTGATTTTGAAGCGGTTACGCTTCAAACAATATTTGATACGTTTATCTCCCAAGTTTCGGCCCTTAAGGTATGAAACTTTCTTTTAAAATAGTTCTCATTTCTTCTCTGTAATGCCACAGGAGTTTGATCAAAATTGGATGTGGAGTGGAATTTTCGGTAACTTCCTCACAACTTGTAGATTTTTGGCCTTTCGGAGATCTCACTTGTATAGCATTCCCGCACAAAATAATTGATATACAATTCTGAAACTCGCACCCAAATGCAAAGATTGTCCACACGATCCAATGAAACCGGTCCACTCAATTTGGATACTCTAGCAGAAGTTATGATTGTTTTACACGGAACACCTTCTTGAGACTAGTCAATAGGACTGATGGGATACCTATCTTACACAAGGTGTATCTACAAAAATATAATGACCCACAAGCTAAATTTTACCACAGATACCTTACTAATTTATCTAAATGACCTCCAGAGTTCAGTGCAGCGTTCTGGACAATTGTTTATAATTAGAAAAGTCACAATGACTCATTTCAAGATGATTCGAGAACCCTATCTTGTCTGAAATTTGTATCTACAAAATTATAAGGCCTCGGGGAGCTGAATTTTGAACCCAACGTACTGTGATCCATCTACTAAATATTCTCCAAAGGGTTCCTTAAAGCGTTGTGAAAAAAAAGTTATAGTGAAAATTCCGTGGTGTCTCGGATATGAACGAAACCCCAAGACCTTGTTTCGATACCATATGTTAAGAGCCAGAAACATCAATATAGCATAGAAAAACCTCAGAAAAGTACTCAACACCTTGAAAAGAGATAATTTTAGATAATAAGCTATACTAGAGGGGCAACCTCCTTTTACCCTTAAAATGTTCAAGTATGAGATGATTCAAAATGAAAATGTCTCATTGGTATATATAGGAGACTAGGAGGTATAATTACAACTAAATGAAAATGTCTCATTGGTATATATAGGAGACTAGGAGGTATAATTACAACTAATGGCCTAAAGCCGACATAAATAAAATAACATTACTAATATAATATGCCCCAATTAAGGGGTAATGAGCCAATATTAGGGCTTAACACTGTGTCAATTATATTTCTTATGTCAGTATTTTCTGAATCAGATTTTGAATCATGGTTCGGCTCTTTGTCTTTGATTTCAACCACCAATGATTGTTTTGAGCGACATTCATCGGTGTTGTGCCAGGGGATTTTGTAGAAATCACACCATTTTTTGGTTTCCTTCTTAGTCTTCTCATGACCTTTCTTGTCCTGTGTCTTGGACTGGTTTTCAGGAGACTGTTTGTTAGGGTCGTCTTTATCATACTTTGGTTGTTGCGGATTTTCAAACCCGAACTCTCATTTGTTCCAGTGCTTAAATTTCTTCTCGATTTTAACAACATATCGATAAGCAACACTGAGTGATGAGATGTCCAGAAAATCCATTTCATTTTGGATGTATCTGTGTAGATCCCCACGGTATTCCAGAACCAAATGTCGTTCGGAGTCTTTGATACCCAGCTTGGTGCGCAAATTATGGAAGGTATTGGTAAACTTTGGAACCTCTTGTCGCAGTGTGGTCCATCTCATATATCGGTCCTCATAGTTGCCAATAGGGTAATATTGTTCCTTTACCGCATCCACAAAAAAATACCAAGTGGGATCGGCCCCATATATTCCAAACTCTTCTGTGGAACTTTGCTCCCTGTAAGTTTCCCACCAATGTTTGACATGGGGGAGAGCTTTAAGGATTTCAAAGGTGATCTTTTCCCTGTCGGAAAAATGGTGAACAGAGAAATAACCTTCTAACAGATTTAACCATTTTTCTAGGGCATCTGCATCTATCTGACCTTCAAAGATGATAATTTCAAAATTAATATGTATCTTGAAAGGAGAGGTGCTTCTAAAGTGGTTGTTTGATGAAGATTCACTTGTTGCTATCGGAAAGCGTTGAAGGATGTGGGAAAAATTGTCCATCATTTCGTCCCTTTGTCGCGTGAGAGCTTGCTCAATTAAAAGATTGATAGAATCATTTTCTCCTTCGTTTTTATTTTATTCCACCATGGAGGGTTTCTTGGACGTGCGAGAGTGATTGTCTTCAAGAGAGACAAGCTTGAGCCCCAACTTGCTATACTTGGACCTCGTCATGGACATGCACTGAAAAAAAAAAAAAAAAAAAAAAAACAATGAATAGCAGCCTTCTATGATACCACTGATCTGGATTATTTTTTAGAAAGAAATGAAAGAAGACATATTACAATGAAATACACATAAACATTTCCAGAAACAGAGAAATACAGTAATACATGATTTCTATTAATGAAAGAAATGTACAGAGACTGTAAAAATACAGAGTGAAAGACTCGCTAGAATGGTGGAAGCTTATCTCTGAGAAGAGATGTGACGGATACTCGCATCCATGAGAAGATGATTTTATAATGAGGCTCCAAAGGCCTTTTTATCATAAAAAAAAATCCAAAACCCTAACCCCGGAAGATGAAAAGCCAACAGTTTTGTGGACCCCGTTTTGGGTAGTTTGGTGTATCAACTTCTCAAGGGTGTAACTTTGGCATACAATATTTGTTTGGGGTGCATGATATCTCATTGGAAAGTTATCGTTGAGGACATTAATTATGGGGGCTCAATCAAATCCTTTTGCTATCATTGAGAAGCTCGATCCCGAAAAACCTTCATTTAGGCCCTCAAAATGGCCCCGGAAATTAAAAACTGCTAAAAATAGTAAATTGCCATAAAAAAAATTGAGCGAGTTGGAAAAGGTAGGTGGCCACTGATATCCACCTGGATCAAGGATCACTGAAAGAAACAAAATCACAAGGTATACAACATTTTATCCTGGGAAACCCTCATTGGGGATAAAACCCAGCAAAAACTTCTTGAATAATAGATTGCCAATACAATTCCAAGACTAAAGACCAAACCACCAAGAATATCCAAGACTAAGCATGGACCTCTCTCTTCTCCTTCTTCTAATTGCAGCTTCATTCAAAAAAAATTCACTAGATGAGTGACTTGAGTGAGTGAATGAATGAGGCGCCATCCTCAATTATGTATACTAGATGAGGGGGCGCTAGGGTTATGTCTTTTCACCAAGCAGGGCCTAATTCTTCCAATAGTGGTTAAAACTACTTTATGATCCCTAGGGGACAACTTCTCAAAGACCATCATATAAATATTGTTTTACCAATCCACAAAAGGGGATTTGGTCTTATACAAGACCCAACATGATCAATCCACAAAAGAGGATTTGATCTATATAATAATAACTCAATTATAATTAGAATATTCTTTGCAGTTACAACACTCCCCCTTAACAAGAAGGGTATTCTACTGACATAACCCAATACAACATCATCAAGAGAGAGAGAGGGCAGCAACATCATCAACATTTGGAACACTGACTGTGATATCTACAAATCATTGAAAGTTTTTTCTCAACATCAATAACATCATTGTTCACAGCATGGAGTTGGAGTAACATCATCATCATCATTCACAACATGGAGATGGAGTAGCATCATCATCATCGCTCACATCATGGAGATGGAGTAGCATCATCATCAGCAGCAGCAGCATGAAGTTGAAACATCATCATCAATAGCATGAATCTAGAACAACAATCTCACCAATGCTAGGCTGGTACATCATCATCAACAGTACGGTGTTGGTACAACATCATCAACAACATGAGGCTGGTACAACAACGTCATCAAAACGAGGTTGAGATAAGAAAATCATCAGCACGAGGCTGAGACAATAACATCATCAACATGAGGTTGAGACAACAACATCATCAGCACAAGGCTAAGACAAAAACATCATCAACACGAGGTTGAGACAACAACATTGTCAACACGAGGTTGAGACAACAACATCATCAGCACGAGGCTAAGACAATAACATCATCAACACAAGGTTGATACAAAAACATCATCATCATGAGGCTGAGACAACAACATCATCAACACAAGGTTGAGACAACAACATCATCAACACGAGATTGAGAGAACAACATCATAAGCACGAGGCTAAGACAACAAAATCATCATCACAAGGCTGAGACAACAAAATCATCATCATATGGAAACAGAATGAGGCAGGTGCAACAACAACATTTTTTGGTACTCTGACAAATCGTCCTTACCGGACCTTTAGGATCTGCCCAGGAATCATAAGATCCCCTAGGATATAAAATCCTAACAGGGCTACCACGTGTTACTCTGAAAAACTATCCTTACCGGACCTTCGGGATCTGCCCAGGAATCAAGATATTCCCTAGGATATAAATTCCTAACGAATCTACCACTACTAATCATAGTTGGCATATACATGCACAGGTAATCTGACAGACCGTCCTTACCAGACCTTCGAGATTTGTCCAGGGATGATCAGTCCCCTAGGATATAAAATCCTAACTGATCTACCCATTGTTGTTCAAGATACCATAGTATCATTAGCATCACTCCCCCTTTCGAGGGAGGTCATTTTGGACTATACCAAGCTTGTCTTAAAAGTATTCAAACTTTACACGAGATAGAGGCTTGGTCAACACATATGCAATCTATTCATCTGTGCCAACATATTGGATCTTTAAAACTCCCCTTTGCACCATATCACGAATGTAGTGAAACTGGATTTCTATGTGCTTCAACTTATCATGGAACATTGGGTTCTCTATCATCTTTATGCAACTCTGGTTATCACATAGAATTATGGTGGTTTCCATCTCCAAATCGAATAGACCTGTCAACAACTTCTTAATCCATATGGATTCACAACTGGCAAAACATGTTGCAATGTATTCTTATTATGTCGTGCTGAGAGAAATATTGGATTGCTTCCTGCTCTGCCATGAAGTCATGGTTGACCCCAAACTGAAAAAACATCCTGAAATGATTTTTCTATCAGAAACTCTTCCAACCCAATCTGAATCAGTATATCCATACAATCTCAAGTCATGATCTCTAGTATAACAGAGACCATATTCCAACATACCCTTAAGGTATCTCATCACATGTTTTGCAACAACAAGGTGAACACGTCTAGGCTCTACCAGATACTGACTCAATGTGTTCACAACAAAACATATATTTGTCTCAGTGTTCGTCAGATACATCAACAAACCAATAATTTGTCTATACATAGTAGCATCAACCAACTCTGATGAGGTATCAACCAGGAGCTTCAAGTTTGTTTACATGGGTGTGTGCATGGATTTACATTCCAACATGTCAAATCTCTTCAGTATCTCAACTGCATACTTCCCTTGGTTAAGGAAGATCTTCTCTGGGCTCTGCCAAACTTAAATACCTAAGAAATAATGCATTAGGCATAGGTATTTCATTTCAAACTCTGCAGCGAGCTTCTTCTTACAATATGTCATGATCTTTTATTCTCCTATTAAGAATAAATCATCTACATATAGTAGCAATATCATTGGCTCATCATTCATAACCTTGAAGTAAAGGTTAAAATCATCTTTACTCTTGGTAAAGCCCAAGCTCGTTAGGAAACTGTTAATTCTGTCATACCAAGCTCTAGGAGCCTGCTTCAACCCGTACAAAGATTTCTTCAATCTACAAACATGAGTCTTTCTATATTCAACTTCAAATCCTTGGGGTTGTTCTATATACACTTCTTCTTCAATAACACCATTTAAGAAGTTTGTTTTCACATCCATCTGGTGTAACTTCCACTTCATCTTGGTTGCAAGAGCTATGATTGTTCTGATAGAAGTGTATCTGGCTACAGGAGAAAATGTCTCTTCATAATCAATGCCTTTCGTTTTGAGAAAAGCCATGAGCTAAAAATCTTGCTTTATGTTTTTCAATACGTTTTTTTGTAGTATGTTTTATCGTGTATATCCATTTGGAAGATAGAACATATTTGTTCTTTGGTCTGGGAACTATTTCCCATACATCATTCTTTATAATGGATTGGTATTCTTCTGTCATGGCATCCACCCATTCTTTCTTCTAAATGGATTCTTCAAAGCAAGTAGGTTCATTTTCTATGAGATCACACATCAAGGCCATATAACTAGAGAATGGATTAAGTTTCTTGCTTTGTCTCATGGTTCCCTCTGGGGCATCATACTTCTCTCCATCTTGAATAATTTCTCTCTCCCAAGATGGCTTTCTCTTGTGAGATATCATCATCTAGGGAGGTTCTTGAGATTCTATCATATCATGATCTTCAGGAATCTCATCATCAGGAGTAACTGTAACTTCCTTCACTGGTTCTGAAACTCTGGGAGCTATAGGTTCTTGTTCATATACTTCTTCAAGATGGCATTTCCTTAATATTTTGAGTGTTGCATCTTCATCAAAGGTTACATCTTTGTTGATATCAATATGATGGTAACCTGATATGTAAATTCTGAAGGCCTTAGAGACCTCACAGTATCCAACAAATATTCCCTTCTTTCCTAAAGGGTCCAACTTAGTTCTCCTTTCTTTCGGAATGTGTACAAACACTGGACAACCAAATATCTTGAGATGGCTTGCTTCTAGCTTCTTTTCGGAGAACATTTCTTCGAGGGTTTTGAATACAAGTGCACTATGGAATAATCTGTTTTGGACATACATTGTTGTTCTTGTTGTTTCGGCCCATAAGTGCATTGGAATATCTTGATTGTGGATCATAGTCTTCACTGTTTCCATTATTGTTCTATTCTTTCTTTCTGCTACACCATTTTGTTGAGGATTATAGGGAATGGTGAGCTCCCTCTTAATCTCGGCATCTCTGCAAAAGATTACAAATTCTTTTGAGGTGTATTCTCCTCCATTATTTGACATGATTATCTTGATCTTTCTCTCGAAGAGATTTTCTATCAAGGCTTTGAATTCCTTGAATTTTTCAAATACTTCATCTTTTGATTTCAAGAAATAAACCCAAGTCTTGTGAGAATAATCATCAATAAATGACACATAGTATACATACCCACTTAGAGAGGTTGATGGCATTGGACCACATACATCTGAGTGGATGAGCACAAACCTCATTCTTATGGTACATAGGATACATCCTTTATTCTCATCGGAGTTCCTGTCATGTTCTTAAGAGCCAAGTATCTTCTCCAGGTATCACAAAACATAATCTTCAATTTCTTCTTTAGTCACCTTCTTGGGTGGCTCATCATCTTCAACTGTATGGGCAAGATGTCTTTTGTTATTTCTCTTCTTGTAATCTTCCCTTCTATAAGGACAATTCTTAGCAATGTGTCCCATCTTATCACAATGATAACATTGATAAGAGGATAAATATTTTTCTTTTCTTTGACCCTTATGATATTTCTGGAATCTTCTTGGAGGGTGAGATTCTTTATGGAAGTGGGTGAATCTCTTTGGATAGTGAGATTCCTTATGAGAGTGGGTCTCCTTTTGGAAATGACACCTTTTATTTCCTCCTTTAATATGAGCAGCTAGGGCTTGATCTTCATCCCTTAATAGTACAGCTTCTCGGGTGGCTACTCTTGCTTCTTCTTGAACACATCCTTCCCATAGGCTGTCAAATTGGAGTTTCTATTTTCTTGCACAAATAGTTTGGACGAAGGCATCCTAGGGTCTTGTGAGACCATTAAGAGTTGTCATTATTAGTTCATCTTCATCCAAGTTGTCTACAATTTCTTTTAATTGTTCTTTGAAATGAGTAACCTTAGAGAAATAGTCATGAATTGTTTCTCCTTTTTGCATCTTTGTATTCTTTAGTTGGGTTCTCAAGTTCATCTTCGGGTTGATGTTCTTTCCTTCATACATTCCGGTTAGGACATCAAACATCTCTTTTGGTGTATCCTTAGAAGACACTTGAGGGATCAAGTGATCTTTAATGGAGTCTGCAATTATCCTTTTGGCCCTAACCATATCCTTCTTATACTTTGCTTTCGCTGCATCTTCTTCAGGTTCTAGTACATTTTCTTTTATGAATTTTGCAAGGTCATTCTCTTCAAGAATGAGTGCAATCTTGTATTTCTAGGCACGGAAGCTTTCCACACCTTCTAACTTGTCAACAAGCTTGGTGCTTGCAGACATCTTGACCTGGAGCTAGGAAAATGACCAAAAAAATGAAAGTGCTAAGAAAGTGAATATGAACTTACTAGGATATGCGTTGGGCTCAGGCAAGTAGGTTGGAGTTGTCTGTTTTCAAAAAATCCAAATTTTACCCCTTGAAACTAGACCTGTGCAAATCCGAACTGATACTTCTAGTACTGGTTCTGGTTTTCTGGTACTAGTAAAAACTAGGGTTTCACTTTTTGGAGGCTTTGGCCACTGAAAAGGTGCACTCTAGCTGCCAAATGATGCGCTAGGGTAGGGCACACTTTTCTAGATGGTTTTTAGGCAAAAATTTATTTCCAACAAAAATCCCTAATTTTCTTGTACAACAACAGTGACGATTTTGGTTACCCAATGAAAGGTTCTCTATTTAGTTTAGCTCTAATACCATGTTAAATTTAGAGTTGCTATTAAGTGTTTTTCAATTTACCAGAGAATAATAGCACAAGTAGGATCACTGAAAGAAACAAAATCACAAGGTACACATCATTTTATCCTGGGAAACTCTCATGGGGGAGAAAACCCAACAAAAACTTCCTCAATAATAGATTGCCAATACTAAATACCAAACCACCAAGAATATACAAGACTAAGCATGCATCTCTCTCTTCTCCTTCTTCTAACTGCAGCTTCCTTCAAAACTTGTGCACTAGATGAGTGACTTGAGTGAGTGAATGAATGAGGTGCCATCCTTACTTATTTATACTAGCTGAGGGGGTGCTAGGGTTATGTCTTTTCACCATGCAAGGTTGACTTCTTCCAATAGTGGTTAAAACCACTTTATAAGCCCTAGGGGCCGACTTCTCAAATACCACCATATAAATATGGTTTGACCAATCCACAAAAGGGGATTTGATCTATATAATAATAACTCAATTATAATTAGAATATTCTTCACAGTTACAATATTTCAACAAATACAAAGGTGCATTGAGTGAATTTTGGGAATGTGCAAGTTGTGGTTATGCATACATGAATATTTCACATATGTTTGATTGCAGTTGTGAATGCATGATGATGATAACATTGCATATTAAAATGTTAACAACTAGAAATGATTGAAGTATTGGTGTGACATAATTCTTTGATCATTTTATGAGATGTAGCAATGAAAATAGTATACACATGAATACTCATGTTTTGTTTAGTTGATTGAAAGCTATGTCAAGAAGAATAGATTACAAGTAGAGTTGTTTTGAATATGGCCATGAGAACATTAAGCCCATAATAGAGACTAATTACTACCACAAGCAAAGGCTAAGTATCATGTTAAGACCATAATAACTATTGAATCTAATATTTATGATGGATAGATTCAAAATTATGGTTGAAATTTTGATGATAACATCTCATGGTAACTATATATCTATAATGAAGATGAGATGATAAATTTGTCTATTTAGGAAAGATTATGGTTATTATAAGCTTGAAATTATGGGGATGATGCTATTGTGATTACATTGGATATTTTTGTTATGCCCCGATCTCTTTGAGCCAATGATTGTTTTGTGGTTGCAATGGGACAAACTAGCTATTAAAATCAAGAAGTATACGCTCTTCTCATATGTGAAAGCCTTGGTAAATGATGGATTGACCAAGGGGCTATTTAGTAAATAAGGGGATGATTGAGCTTCTATGGTAAGTGACTACAAGAAAAAGGTGATTTGAATGAATATGAGCTATGTAAGACTCACGACACGTGTTGGTTCGAATCAAGAGAAAATATATTTTGCATGAGTCAAATAAGATAGTAAGATGGATCCTGCTCATGTTAGCCATGTGAAGAAAACATATATTTATACATATAAGGATTGGGTTGAAATTATATATTATATCGTGTATTGTGAATATACATGCTTTAATTATGAATTTAAAAATTCATATGGATGGGATAATTGTTGCATAGGAATGTTTATGATATGCATGTTTACCTTGATTGTTATAGGTATATGTTGAGATGCTAAGGCCTTGGAAGCATCTCAAAGTAATGAAAGGAATTGTTAATCATTGCTCTCCAAGATTGTTAGAAAAGACAAGTTTGTAGTGGAGACAATAGCATTGCATATGAAGCTAAAGAATGGAGACATGGTCTCACTGTGGCAACAAAGGTTCACCAAGGATGGTGTTAATGTAAGGGGGAGAGGCATGTACAATACTTTGATTTTGACTTGGAATTATAATATGTTAAACCATGAACTACTTGCATCATGAGCTTATGTGATGGGATTATGATATCACAAGAGGGGAAGAAAAAGGGGGTGCATGGATTATAATAAGGGAACTATGATATCACAAGAAGGGAAGAGCAGGGTTGGAATTTCAAAACCCACGAGCACGTCAAATTTAACAGTTTTCCCGACTTCAATAACTGTTCTGCGGGTTTCTACGAAGAATCTTGACTGTTATTAAAAAAACTTAACCGTATTTGACAGGCAAATTGGCCCGTGACGGGCAATTTGCCCATCAAATCCCATCCCTGGGGAAGAGAAAAGGGGGTGCATGGATGATTTGACCTTGACATTGTCCTTTAGGGAGTACTAACCTTTCTTAACCATGCTTGTTTACAAGCTTTCCCATCAATCTTTGACTTATGTATCAAAGTTGTCATTTGCTTGGAGATAGAGTAGATATTGTGTAAGAAAAGGTCTCTCATTTTTCTTTTATTTCATCCATACATTTATGGGCAAGGGAGGAGGCATTCTTCCATTCTCCCATTAGCTTTTCTTTTTTCTTGTTTATGTAGTAACCTGTGTGAAATAATGGTTGTTTATGCCTACAAATGGTAAGAGAACCACATTGACTTGTGGTTGGTAAGAGCCTATGAAAATGGGCATTTGTTGATGAAATTATTAGAGAAAATATGATGGTTTTGAGAGAAAATATGATGGTTTTGAGAGAAAAAACTATGGATAGCTTAAGAAAACACCACTAAACTTGCAATCATGTTTATTGCTACTCATTAATTCTTTTGGGGCCAAGTGTGTTCTCTTCCATATTATTTTCATAAGGCAACCAATAGTTGGGCTCATTCTTCATATAGTGAAAAGAACTAAAAGGAAAGAAGATTCCTAATGAAGTATTTAAGAGAGAGAGAGAAAATATTCCTTGTGTAAGATAGTGGAAAATAGTGTTATGACTAATTGATGGTTAGAAGAGGGCCTAGAAATATTCTCTACAATCCAATTCTCCATTTTGTATGAGATTCACAGCATTTATGCAATATTTGACTCTAGGTCGCTTCGACCCCATTTCGTAGTAAGAGCTAGCAATCAGTGAAATTTATTGCGATTTGAAAATAAAATAAAAAATATTGACCCATGTAGAAAGGAAAATATCTGATTTTTTCTCAAAGTTAAAGGAAAATAGAGTAGAAAAATTAATTTCCGTATTTATAAGAGAAAGAAGTCGTCTATATATATGGAAATAAAAAAAACATTGAAAAACAACTTCATTAAACTCCACCACGATCTATGAAGTTAAGATGAGTGTGTCAAACACCGACAAAAAACAACAAATAAGAGAGTGGTGGAAAAAATAGCACAACGCAGCTTACGCACCAAATAAAATCAGTGGTAGATTCGCTCGTTAATTGATTTGCCACCAATTTTTTCTTTTGTCAGCAGTTTGTTGAGCAGTGATTATACTGCCAGACGAGAAGAGTGGAAAAGAGAACAGACATGTAATCCAAAGATATTAGTTGTTTTTTTTTAAATAAATATAATATAAAAATGGTTTCGCTCGACAGAGATAGTTTTTCAAATAATTTTGAAATTCGGAAATTATATTTATGTCCAAAATGGAAAATAAAGAAATTTGAAATTTAGAGAATTCAAAAAATAGAACTTGTGAGTATCTTTTGAAGTGTGATGAAGAGGTTATTCTTATTATATTATATGATATAATTATAGGATGATAAAATAGCATATTTTTTTTATGTCAAATTTAATTTATTGCATATAGAGTTCAGTATGGGTAAATATTGTTATAATAAATAAAATAATAAAATTAAAATTAAATAACTACATATATGTAAGTGATAATATCTAAAAAAAATTAAACTATTGTATATCTATTTTAAATTCGGATTTATCAAGCATCCAGAAGAATCAAATTTCAGAAGCTGTAAAAAATTTTATCATTTAATTCCATGTATTAATTCTTTCATATGAAGTGATAAAAAAATTTACACCTTAAGAAATTTGATCTCTCTAGGTGCTTGATAAATCCGAGTTTAAGATGGATCTAGGCTAATTTAGAATATTTTTGTGTTTAGAATTTTAATAATTCAACTAAGCCTAAAATTTAAAAAAACAATAAAAACATTTAATATATATATATATATAATCAATTGGATTTAATTTGGATGGTTGAGAAGAATGATCGTTATCCTCTCCAACCATATTCAATTTCCACAAATGATATATTGAAATCATAATAAATATATTGTTGTAATAACTTCTAACCCTATAGTTAACCAACTTTATACATGCATTCAATACAAAATTACATAACTTCAAAAAAAAATATACACCACTAAAAAAGACATAAAAATAAATGAATAACCATAATGAAATAAAACTCTATACCATTTATTATTTATTAGAATTTTATTAAAACACATTTGGAGTTCTCTTTGTTTTTTACCTTTATTAGAGTTTTATTAAAAAACATTTGGAATTCTCTTTGTTTTTTACATGACTTTTATTAAAAAACATTCGGAGTTCTCTTTGTTTTTTACATGATTGTTATTTGAATTTTTTAATAATATATTAAAACACATAAAAGACAATAAAAGACAATCTGGGTGAAGAACAGCCATGAGAACATAGAAGGTAAATGAGGGTAAAAGTACTTAACAAGTTTACAATGAACCAAATCTTTATAACTTTTACTAATATTTTATGAATAAGCATTTGGAAGTCTCGTTATTTCAAACTTTTTGGATGATACGCGTACTATAGTGGAACACATATGGACACACTAGTCTAACTTAAGAACAACCATCAAAATTATTCCAAAGTTAGATTCCTTAGAACATTAATGGAATTGTCTTTAAGTAAATGTTTATCTTCACATCAATAATTTTAATGCAAATTGGGAAGGAATGGAGTGGGAAATCCCTAATAAAGTGAACCTTATGATGGCAAAAGCATGCTGGTATCATTTGAGATTTTGATAAGTTTTACACTGAATAAACAAACATGGTGTAGGTGGTTTATTCAAGAAAAAATATTTTAATTTTATATGTTAATCATGATAGAATAATTTTATATGTTAATCATGATAGAAGATGGGTAAATAAGTAAAATTTATTTTACTTGGTAAATAAGTAAAATTTAGAAGAATATTTTTAATTATATTTAAATTTGTATTAATTTTGATTTTAATTTTAGTTTATTATATAATAAGAAAATTCAAGTAAAATTTAGAAGAATATTTTTAATTATATTTAAATTTGTATTAATTATGATTTTAATTTTAACTTATTAGATAATAAGAAGATTCTTTAAAGAGATATTTTTTTATGAATCTAAATATTAAATTTCAAGAACATTTATTTTCTAAAACTTGTAAATAAATAAGTAATTTGCAAGAATATTGTTCAACATTTTTTGTCTTTTTAGCAAGGAAAGTAAAATAACTACAAAAATTTAAAATGACAATCATTGAAGAAGACCTCTGGAATAGCATATGGAACAACTAAGATTAGTAACAATGTTTCAAGTAGTCAACACTAAACAAGTAGCATTGCTTTGAATACTTAACCTTCCTTTGCAGGGTGGTGATGTTGAGTTGGCCACAATGCCTTCCATTTCATTGTAAATAGTCACAATCAAAAACTTATCTAGTATGATAAAGAGACATAATGAAAGGGAGATTTTGATTCAAATGAAAGCAATAGGATACCTATCTAAAAAGAAAAAAGTAATGTGTCCAGCATCAATTTTCCTTTCATTGACAAAAATCGTGTATTTTCTAAAACTTGTAAATAAACAAGTAATTTGCAAGAATCTTGTTCAACATTTTGTGTCTTTTTAGCAAGGAAAGTAAAATAACAACAAAAATTAAGAATGACAATCATTGAAGAATATCTCTAGAATAGCATATGGAACAACTAAGATTAGTAACAATACTTCACGTAGTCAACACTAAACAAGTAAATTTGCTTTGAGTACTTAACCTTCCTTTGTAGGGTGGTGATGTTGTTTTGGCCTCGATGCCTTCCATTTCATTGTAAATATCACAATAAAAAACTTATCTAGTGTGATAAAGAGACATAATGAAGAGAGATTTCGATTCAAATGAAAGCACTAGAATCCCTATCCAAAAAGAAAAAAGTAATGTGTTGAGCATCAATTTCCCTTCCATTAATCAAAAATCCTTCAATCTAATAAAAAGATATTCAAAAAAACTAAAAAAAATAAAAAATCACATTATACAAATCTCAAATAAATGCATAAACAAAATATATATCTTTAACAAATATACGTGTAACCCAAATATCATTATATAATTAATTTTTCTAAATATATCATACCTAATACATATACTTAACTGTTAAAAAAAACACAAAATATATGTAAGTTTTCCATCGTCCATGTAAATTTTCCATAAAGCATCTTTGTTTGTATTGTATTAATGAACAATTTTATAAAAAAAAAACAAGTCTTGGGCATCATCGTCTTACTCTAAAATATTATAGACATGGAACATCATAAAAGCTTATTTTCCTTAGAGTGTGACTTGAAGAGTATCCTATGTTTTACATTGTTGTATATAGTGTAAAAGGATCCTATGCGTCACAACTATCCTTCAAACCCAAAAATATTCAACAAGTGAAATTGTTCCAAGTGAGGGCGATTGATTTTAAACTTTTCCTAGTACAAAGGATTTGATTGAAACCTTAGTACTATAAACACGGGATTTGATTGAAAACTCTCGTGGACTCAGGAAGACCCGAGTGCATGGAAACTAATCCAAAGATTTGGGAATCGTGACTAACTCCATCAACATTTTCCCCTAGCTATATTTATTTCCCTATGTTGTTAAGTTAGTGTGTGGTCTAATTGTCTTAGAACGTTGTGTTAGGAGATTGTGTCATAACATATTGGTAAATGTTTCGAAAAAGTGCCAAATTTAAATCCGTTTGTCTTTTCTTCAAATGAGATAATACAATAATAATATCATTAAAGTTTGTACTGCCCCCACATTATATATTTTGAGGTTTTTGTCTCGTCTTCCTTAAGAGGTAAGGAAGGAATTAATAGTTAGGAAATCGTAAAGCATCATTAGCACGGTAGACAAACATGACCCCTCTTCTAAAAAGAAGCGTGATTTCTCATTTACCCTAAGGAGAACAAGGAATTTTCCAATATGAATAAATTCGCTTAAGTGGTGTATGTAGTGTTTAAAATCCCTTGTGTCACATGATGAACACATACGGATTCTCAAAGACCTATCAATACCGTGCACAATATGTGGACCCCTATGTTGCTTCTGATATAATAGAGAAGCTCCATCCAATTTGATGATTTTGCCTCCGATATGTGATGCAAAAGTATTCTACAATGTTCCAAGAATGAGTGCACGATAGTTGTGACAAAGTTATACGCAACAAAAAGAAATGTGTGCATGATAGAATAAAGGTATATAGCACAATAGTTAGAGGCAGGTCATGTGACAATAAGAGCAATTCACGAAGGGAGGGTGATGATATTAGGAGTGTACAGAAATTAATGAAAGAGAAATGTAATATTGGGCATACGATAGGAAGTTCAAGTAATGGTTGAGTGTGTAAGGAATAACACAATAACATGTTGATGAAAGATGAAAGGATGTGTTCGGTATAAAATAGGGTGTTGAAGAAATCAATGAGTGCGTCCAAGAATAGCACAATAGTACATTAAGATAAGGGAATGGTCACATTAGGTACAAAAAAGATATTGAAGTAATGGTAAGTATGCAAAGAACAATGCAATAGCATATTGAAGGATGGTGAAATGTTGTATTAGGCACAAAATAGGAAGGAATAGCACAATAACATGTTGATGAAAGGTGAAAGGATGCGTTTGGTATAAAATAGGGTGTTGAAGAAACCAATGAGTGCGCCCAAGAATAGCACAATAGTACATAAAGATAAGGGAATGGTCACATTAAGTACATAAAAGATATTGAAGCAATGGTGAGTGTGCAAAAAACAATGCAATAGCATATAGAAAGATGGTGAAATGTTGTATTAGGCACAAAATAGGACATTGAAGCAATTGGGTGAGTGTGCTAAAGAGATAGTACAATAGCACACTAAAGAAAAGGGAAAGGTCACATTCAGCACAGAATAAGGCATTGAAGCAATAAGTGAGTGTCCAAATAACAATGTAGTAACTCATTGAAGCAATAGGTGAATGCATCAAGAAATAACACAATGGCACACTAAAAAGGGAAGGTCACATTAGGCACAAATAATATATTGGAGTCACAAAGGATGTTAGACAATTAGTTAGAAAAAAACAAGATCACAATGATTAAAACCCACCAAACATGTTGATTCACATTAGGCATGCATGGCAAAGTAAGGTGAAAGGAAGATCGTGGTAGCGTGACTTGGAGACCGCGGGCGCTGTACGGCTAGGTTTTGCTAGCCGCATCCCTGTATACCCTGGAGATGGGCGAGCACGGCGAGGGCGTGGGGCACTTCCAGGGAGAGTGCGGTCGTGGGCGAGGGCGAGGATGCGGGGCTGGGAAAGCATGGGCGAGGGCGAGAGCTTCCAGGGCGAGCGGACTTGCGGAGCGGCGCGACAGATGCAAGGCGAACATGGGTCCGCAGTGATGGCAAAGAGGCGCTTCCCTGAGGGCATGTGGTGTGGAGGTGCTCTGCGGAAGATGGAGTTTCAGAATCCGCAACCTGTTTTGGGGTAGATCTCCTTTATACATTCACCATACGCTGTATCGACCTCAGCCATACTTTGTCGCGCGGCGGTTTTCTTTGGAGTTGATGGAGGTATCTGGGGTTTGTTGCAATGGGGGTTTTGTTCTCTCTTTGGTTTTTCTGGTCTCCCTTAACCTCTTTCGCCTTGGCTTGAAGAGGTTTTGGACCAGAGCTTTGAGGTCCACATCGAGGGCGTGCGGTTTATTGTTTAACACTTTGAGGTCCTTTGGGGGTGTGCGTTGTTGGATCACTTTGAGGTCCTTTGGGGACGTGCAACATCTGGTTCAGTATCATTTATGCATTTTGTTTGGGGTTGTTTACCCCTGTTTTGATTCTCTTTTTACAGCCTGTGTGCTGGTATTAGTGACTCTCTAGTTCCCTTTGGGGATGTAGTAGTAGATTCTATAATGATCATCAGTGATGGCCTTGAAGATGAAAAAAAATCATATTTTCAGTAATATAATTTGAGCAAATTTTCTATTGAAAAAAAAAAGGTGAAAGAAAAAATAAATAAGATGGCAAAATTGAGAGATTTTCTTGTACTAAGGACACTAAAAAAACCATAAAAACAATAACATGTTGAAAAAAAATAAAAAGTTACATTAAAACAAATAGATGAAAGCATAAGGAACAATACACTAACACATTTAAGAAAAGTAAAAGATCACATTTAACACAAAATAAGAAATACAACAAATCCAAAAATATTTAAGTACATATTATTACAGTTTAAACTTAAATAAATATAAAATTGTATATTATAAAAAATTGTTTTTAACTTATGTATGTAAGATCATTTAAAATAATTAAGCATAAAAAAAGAAATTTAATTTTAATTTATTAACTTTATATGCATGCATAAAGATTTCTCCACACTTTCCAACGAGTTGGGCATGCTACACATGTACTATTATTAGAAGTTGCATTGAAACAATGGATGAATGCATAAGGAACAATACACATGTACTATCATTAGAAATTGTATTGAAACAATGGATGAATGATGAATGCATAAGGAACAATACACATGTACTATCATTAGAAATTGTATTGAAACAATGGATGAATGCATAAGGAACAATACACTATAAAGCATTCAAGGAAAAAATCAAAAATAAATTAAAATACATATTATTACAATTTAAACTTAATTAAACATAAAATAAAAAGTATTAATTTTTAAATATTATTTTATTAACATTATCTACATACATATAGATTTCTCTGCACCTTGCAATGAGTTGGGCATGTTACATTTGTACTACCATTTGCAATAAATCAATCATGCAGGCTACACCTGTGCTGCCATTTGTTTACAAATAAGACATTGAAGCAATAAGTTAATGAATCATGTAACAGTTTTAACTTTTTATTAATGAATGCCCAGAGATTGAATGAGACATTTAAGCAATGGGTAAGAGATTGAATAAGACAGTGAAGCAATGAGTAGGCGCAAGACAATGAAGCAATAAATAAGAAATTGAAGCAAGGGGAAGAGATTGAATAAGATATTGAAGCAATGAGTAAGTGCAAGGCATTGAAGCAAGGGGAAGAGATTGAATAAGATATTGAAGCAATGAGTAAGTGGAGGTTTATCCAATAACATTGAGATAACATGAATGAATACATGTGAAAGATTGCCCTGAAGCAATAGGTTAGTGCACTAAAAAACAATCCAATACAATAACACATTTAAGAGAGGTGAAAAATCACATTTTGCACAAAATAGGACAGTCAAATTCAAAACAATCACACATTTAAGAAAGATGAGAAATCACATTTTGCAAAAAATAGGACACTATTCGATACAATAACACATTTAACACATTTAAGAGTGATGAGAGATCAAATTTTGCTAAAAAAATAAGACAGTAAAATTGATGTTAAAAGATATAACAATAATTAAAATGAAATAACAAAAATTAAAATTAATCCTGCAAAATTTTGTATACAAATTATTATATATATATATATATATAACTAAAATGATGTCAAAATAGTACAGTAAAAATTGATGTTAAAAAATATAACAATAATTAAAATGAACCAACCATGAAATAACAAAAATTAAAATTAATACTACAAAAATTTGTATGCAAATTATTATTATATATATATATAACTAAAATGATGTTAAAAAATATAACAATGAACCAACCATAACAATGAAATAACAAAAATTAAAATCAATCAGTATGTAAATTAATTTTTAACATGTATATTTTAAAAACCATTCAAATTAACTAAACATAAAATAATATATATATTATATTGTTATATGCACATTTTAATGTAATAGATTAAATTAGCAAAAAAAAACCATATATAAAGCTCTCAGGAACAGCTCAATTGACATATGCCATGATATGGTATGATCATCGAAAATAACATTTTCGATGAAGTTATGATATGAAGTGTTATTTTCAATGAGGTTCTAAGTAGAGATTATAGTGGTAGAGATAGCTCAATTGACATATGCCATGATATGCTATGATATAAAATGTTATTTTCGATGAAATTATGATATGAAGTGTTATTTTCAATGAAGTTCTCCTTAAAGATTATAGTGGTAGAGATAGCTCAATTGACATATGTCATGATATGCTATGATATAAAATGTTATTTTCGATGAAGTTCCACCTAAAGGTTATAGTGGTAGAAATGGCTCAATTGACATATACCATGATATGATATGAAGTGTTAAATCAAATTAAATCAACATAAAAATTTACTTCAAATCCATTTCAACAAATTAAATCAACATAGCCTTTTTAACCTTAAATGGTAACATTTTTTAAATTAAATATAAAACATTAATTTTTATGTGACTTAACATTATCCACAATCATACGTAAAGATTTCTCCAGACTCCATATCTGCGCAATAAGTCGAACATGCTACACCTGTAACAGTAATTAACTCATCTGGTCTTAAACCCCACCAGCGACCACCACCATCCGAAGACCAAGTCGAGATTATATACTCTTCCAATAATTCAAATACCAGTGCCAACTTTACAGATCCAATTATCTGCTCCCAACCAGTAAACTCACACTCACATGTCACATCACACGGCACAGAGCATCATCATACGTTTATACAATGCTGTCTTTATTCCCCCGCTTTTTAGAACCCGCAAGTAAATTACAAAAAGGAAAAAACTTTTCACCGAAGTAAAAATCAAAATGAAATCTCACGAACTGCCACTAAACGCAATCATTTCAATTTTATGCCGAGCGTGGTTGTTTTATTTTCACCGCGGACGGTTTTTAGTTATATACAACTGTCCACGAGCCACGTCCTCGCATGGTACTCTGCCCGGTCGTGGCAGGCTTTCTGAACGCGTTTTCGACTGTGGGGGATATCTCTGTAACGCGTTTTTTACTTAGAAAAACAGCAAAAACATAACCCGGCGCGTTTTATAATTCCAAAGGAGTATTTCCAGATTTCCACATTTAATTGTATAGCCAATTCACATCCAAAGAGAAACCGAAAGTACGCAGCAAAATTTCAACATAAAATAGTTACATAGTTTTTTTTTATCTTCATAAAAACAGCGGCAGTACATGAAAAATGGGCTGTAGTTTTCACACACCACACTCACTCCTGCTTATAACCTTAAGCACTACCAACACCATTACCAACAGCTTCTTCCCCCAAAAATAGCTACACATTACACATCTTAAATTGGCTTAGTTTTTAGCCAAACAGTTAAGCACCAGAAGTCTAGATATAAGTGGGACATGACTGGACTGGACTGGACTGGACTGGACTGGACTTATTAGTCGGAATTGGGACAGTATACATAACTGCGGGTTGCTTTTCTTTCGCAACCTCAGCCGCGCCCACACTGGGGAAGAAGGTTAAGCTCAAAATAGAAGGAAAAAAAAAAGCAAAAGAAAGCAGCAACGACTTGTCCTTGTGTCAACCAGCTATTGAGTGGAAGAAACCGCGTAGGAATCGCTTCATTCCATGAACAAATACACATATAGATAGACAGACAAAGAAGCAGAATATATGAGACTAGGTGTTGCTCTCAGACTCTAAACTGCTTTCCAGAAAAAGTCTGGCCGAACTCCCAATTTGGAGGCACAATGTTCCAGGAAGTGGAGGTCCTGCGGTCACTGCCAGTTACTCTGAAGGAAAGGCTCTGACCTACCAGGACGGTGCTGCATTGCCAGTTTTGACCCCAGTTTCTTGACAAGGGAATCCACCCGGTTTGGCTACCCTTCACGCTCACTCTCACCAGGTCCCCTGCGCCGGCCACATTTGTGATGAGAACCAAGTTGAAGTATTTGAATCCATTGATGGTGAATCTCACTCCCCCTTGCTTGACGCACGGCACTCTGCCATGAACAAAACAAGAACAGAAAAACCCATTGTTAGTTTAAACGAGAACGGAAGAAACAACACTTAAACCCCTCATTCAGTTACACCGGCTCACCTTCTGAACAGAACGGGCACAATTCCAGCACGGTACTCGGCCATCCTGAGGAAAATTGGCATGGAGAGATCGAAATGGGGGCGAGGAGGATTGCACCAGCCGCCATTGTCGTTAGGCAGAGCATAGTTCGGCGGACAGAAATTGGTGGCGGTGATCAAAATCGAAGGGTTACCCGGGTGGCACCATTGTGGGTCGTTCACACATTTGATCTCAAAGCAGGCTCCACAGCTTAGCCCGCTGTTGAACAGAGCTGTGCTCAACGCTGCGGACTGAACTCCATATCCCTGGCTGTACAGGTTCCCATACCCACAAGCACCACCTGCCACAGAAACAAAAAGCTCAGTTAGATCTAGATACAGAACCATGGACTGCAATGGCCAGTCAGTCAATATCTCATTTCACTCACCCATGGTGCCCGAGGCATCGCTTCCACCGTAGAAAGTTGCATGTGCTTCATTCCAAGGTCCGGGCTGATAAACACCCGGGATTCGTCCGTAGACCAGACAAAATCTACCAACAATCAGCAACCAAAAGGTGTGAACAAGCGCTTGAATTCCCATTCCCATCGCTCTACAAAAAGAAAAAACCAGTCAGTCAAGGGCAAACAACCCGCATTTCAAGAATGCAACCCATAACAAACCATAACAAAGGCAAAAATTCTGCTCTGTTCATTAATGCAGGATGTTTCCATCGGTCCCATCCTCCACACAAACAAAACAGATCCAGACCAAACCAAACCAAACGAAAACCAAAACAGAATTGGATTGCTGCTACTCACACAATCTCAGAAGGCAGAGAAGCAGTACTGAGGGAAGGGAACCGAGGTCCTTCCTGGGAGCAGAGCAAAATGCAGGAGAGGGGTTAATAGGATACGACAATCAGACTGGCGAAACTGGCGAACATCCACCACTACTTATGCAAAAAACTGACCTCATTAATTCCACATTGATGACGATGATTCCCAATAGGTGGACTCCATGACCGATTAAAACACTAACCTCAGAATTATCATCAAATTACCCGGCAATCCCAGTCCCACATAGGGATTACAAACCGAAAAACACCCAATACAGCACCCAAATCAAACGAGAAAGGACACCAAGGACAATCTATTATCGTCCCCTTGGGTCCCTAAATCTCCTGATAATCAGGATTAAGACTCATCTAAAGTTGTTTCTCCACCTTAAGTTAATCAACAAAGTTAAGCAAATCCTTCCTTATTTTTCAAGCTCCCTCGCAACAACGTTCCCACGTGAAGTCACCGTCAAAACGTCACATCAACCACTAAATGCACCACACCACGTTCACACTAACGAACAATAACGAACGAAACCGAAACCACCCCACCGTCACATAAAATCCCCCTCCGCCTTCGGCATCGGCCCTTAAACCCCTTTATTTTACCTTTAACTTTATTTTAAAATCTTTTGTTTTGTTCCTTTCTCGATAGTAGATCCCGTCCGCCTAATAATTCCAAACCATGGACCATCGATTAGGGTTTCCTCCCATCTCAAAAATAAAATGATTAAAATAGCAAAAGAAAAGCAGAAATTTAGTTCGGTTAATCGGCCGCCCGGCGCCCGCTATTCACAGATATAAGTGGGCCCCACATTCCCATATCCATTTGTGTTTACTTCGACCCTCTCGAACCGCGGGACCCACATCTCCGTCCTTCTCGGGCCTCCATTTGCGCCGGACATTAAACGTACACTCACCCGGCCCCACCGTAATCCCCATCTTTCCGAAGGTCAAAAGTTAATACCCGCTAATTTATTTTCCCTAACTCCCCCCATGTGCACGCACCTCTCGTGCGGTGACTTGACTCTACCCTTCCCGCGGGGTAAATTCAATTAGGGCTGGGGTGGGGTTACATGGGTGTACCCAAGGTCAGAGACAGGTTGGGTCAGCATCTCAGGTCTACCCAAGGTCAGAGACAGGTTGGGTTAGCATCTAAATGTAAGGATATCCGGTGCAACTACTTAAAACCATTAGATTTTCCAGATTTTCGATACCCAACAAACTAATATTCTCGCGAACTTTAAGACCTAAAGGCTAAATTAAGTGAGATAATTTGACGATATCGTTCAACAAACCCCACCTAACAAAGGGTATTAATTAGAAGGGATATCTATACCATGTGGCACGTGAAACCACGCATGCATTCAAGTCACGGAAAGTGCCGAAAGCATGTGAAGGGATTAAAGCCTCATCCATCCCACCCTTTTTGAACTCTAAGCGTCTCCATTGCTATCTTGGTTCCACATTAAACAACTCCCACCTAAATTTAGACAATCTCTTAAGCTGGTTTATCACCGAATCCCTCCACAATGCTTGGGATCACGACGACTCCAATCTAAATTTTACACCATTTTTAAGCTTTTCTCTCATTCAAACATTTCTATAACTTTGGTAAATAATAAATAAACATTTTTCTAATTTCAGTAAATAATAAATAAATAAGTCTAAATGTTATAAGATTTGGATTTTTTATCAATTTTTTTATATAATTTTTGGTCAAATTGTAAATTTTAAATAATAAATAAATAAGTCTAAATGTTATAAGATTTGGATTTTTTCTTTGAATTATCAATAAAATCTGCTCTATAATTTTTGGTCAAATTGCAAATTTTAAATAATAAATAAATTAGTCTAAATGTTGTAAGATTTGGATTTTTTCTAAAAATTATCAATGAAATTTGCTATATAATTTTGGTCAAATTGCAAATTTTAAATAATAAATAAATAAGTCTAAATGTTATAAGATTTGGATTTTTTCTAGGAATTATCAATAAAATTTGCTATCTAATTTGTGTTCAAATTGCAAAATTGTATAGATGAAATTGCATTTTTTAATTAACATATACTATTCCAATGATTCTTATGAATTTTGAGCAAAATTTATTGAAAAAAAAAGTAGTTAGAAAAAATCCAAATCATAACATGTTTAGACTAAGTTATAAAAAAATATTCTAGATAAAGAAGTCAACTGAAAAATTATAATGTTGTTTTTAAAGATTTTAAAAAGATTTTCAACTTCATTTGAATGGAAACAATATAAAAAAGAGAAAAATCTCAAATGTTTAGAAGAAAACATTATATAAGTCATGTGAGTGCTTAATAGCATAATGGCAAAGGGTCTTTTGGTCCCTCTCGCTCACACTATTTAGAATGGACAAAAGGAATTGGTGTTGTCACACTATTTGGAATGGACAAAAAGAAATGGTGTTGAAGGGAATGGATGAACATAATGGGATTATTGTAAAGATTTTGGTGTATATTGATGTTTAGAGGCTAACAACTAGGACAATACACAATCTATAGGATTTTCTAGAAGCTTTAGAGGATGGGATGAATGTAAACATGCACAAAACGAAGATAGTAATATTTTTGCTAAAACGAAGACAAAACAATCGCAAATTAGCTTTGGAGGTGAACAATTAGAGATAACCCAAAACCATAAATATTTGGGACTAGATTTGAATGAGAAGCTAGAGTGAGATGCATACATGAGGAAAACACTATAAGGAGGGTGGAAAGCATTCTCCCTACTCTAATATAGACTCTTGAAAGAAAAGGCCTAAGATTTCGAATGATGTGCTCCCTCTTTCAAATGCTCATAACTTCGATACGCCTTTATGGATGTGAAGTTTGGGGACCAAGTATATCCAAACACGAATGGAAAAAGGTCGAGCGACTGCAAAAACACCCATTAACAAGTTGTCTTAGAGTAAAACACAACACCCCTTACGAGACTAGTTGAAACAAAACTATACCCAATAAATTGGAGGCACTAAGAAATTAACTCTTTACAAATAGAAAATGGCAGCCATGGATAATGGTGTGGTTCCAATTAACATTAGCTAAGACAAACTAAAAAGGACAAAGAAAACATGGAACTAATGGTGCAAAAAAATGGTTTGAAAAATCGATATAGAAAAATAAAGGTTCCCAACGAAAAAAAAAGGGTGTTGAAAAGTCATGTACAAGAATGTTACAAGGTGGGAACCTGGAGAAAACATGCTTAAAGAAAATAATAATATTAGGTAGACAACTTCAATAGACAGGGGAGATCAAAGTACAAAACTACTTCAATAGACAAGGGAGATCAAATTACAAAACTACTTGAAACGTAACATACCATGGTGTGGGAAACAAGTAATAACACACCTAAGGACCATCTCGCACAACTTGAGATGTGAAACATGAAGATGGGAACAACCTAGGAGTCGTGGGATGGAAGGCTATACCAAGTATGTGGAAATGGTGAGGAAAAAATTGAGCAACACTTTCTCCTATGTTGTGCAACATACTCACAAATCAAGGAGAAGTTGGTTTTAACATTGAGAATCAACATTTCAAGACAATTGAATGAGAGGTACATTAAGATTGGCTAAAATAATTGTGTGAGCAAGAAACACATGGTTGAGAGTAGACTAAATGGGTACTAAGTCTTTGATGCAAAGTAAAGCAAACCGAATCTAATTGAGTAAACCAAGTCCATGATTTGAACCTTGCCATCACACCACTAAATATAGTTATAGTAATTTATTATTTTAATCTCTTGAAAAATATCATACAAAATGTAAACTTTGTTGTATCATATAACTCTTTAATCACATATATGATTCAATAAATTATACCCATTTATTTATTTATATCTATCTTAAACTCCATTCATTCTAGTTTAAACTCAACTCCTAATAGATAATATCCTAATAAATAATATAAAGTATTTTAATTAAATATTTAACCATACTTAATAAATAATAAGTTAAATTATTGTTAATCAATTAAAAATAATTTGATTTCATATTTTATTAAGTGAAATATATGCTAATGCTATAGCCTCATCTTATTAAGTGAAATATTTAATTTTGTATTATTGATCTTAAAATGCCTCATGTTTAAGGCTAAACTTAAACCAAAGTTATATTTAATAAAAACTATAGGTCGTCAACTATATCATTTTCCTAAAGAATCAAGACTTACATTCAAAAACCAAATCATTACTTGTATTTACCAAAGTTATATTTCATAAAAACTATAGGTCGTCAACTATATCACTTTCCTAAAGAATCAAGAGTTACATTCAAAAACCAAATCATTACTTGTATTTAGTGCTTAAATTTGATAAGTGAAATGAGTGTCGAGCATCCAAAAGCTTTATTACACTGAAATCACGTCCATAACTACATTACATATTATAGATTTTAAATGTTGAGATGTTTATACTATTTATTGGAATTTAAAATATTTATAAGATTTTTTAATAATGATAATTGTATAAAGTTTTAGTGTAAATTTTTTAGGAAATGATTTTTTTGGAGATATTTTTTAGGGATATTTATCTAAAATTTTGTTAAAAAATGTTAGATATATATATTTGAGTGATTATTTTTGTATAATTTAAATGCCCCAAAAAAATTTCAACATGCTAAATTCATTTCTACATTCAGAATGGATTTTAAACAACAAAAAATAGTAATTTCGTGCAAATTTACATAACTGGATTCCAAAAAAAAAAAAATCATTTCATAAAACAGTTAAACAACACTTTATATAAATATTTATTATTTATTTAAATAAAAATTATAATTGTTAAAATAAAAATTATCAAATTAAAAAATCCATTATGATTTGAAAAATAAAAATAATAAAATGTAAATTTGAAATTAAAATCAAAATGTTTTCAATATTTTAATTATTCCAATTATTCTATATCATTATGAAATTCCAAAGACATCATCTTTCATGATTAAATATTTAAATTACAAACTTAATTTATTTAAATTGAAAAAAAATAAAAATCCTTATTTTTTCTTCTAATATAAACACTAACCATCAAAAACTAAAACACAACACAAAACATGTTGCATACATATTAATATAAACACTAACTTTTACAAACTCAAAACATGTTATACCACATATTGGAAGCTTGGTTCAACTATGGGAACATTCAACATTAACAGTGAAATCAATAATATTAAATATGTTATCCTTATAAAATTTAAAGAGAAAGCTTGGAATGACAATGAAATTAACAAATATATATATATATATACTATAAAGAATTTTTCGATCTTAATATTATAAAAGATTTTTTAATATTAATTTCATTAAATAATGTTGTTAAAATGCATAACCAATACTCATTATTTCCATAATAAAATTAGTAGTTGAATAATTTTGAAAACATCTTAAAATGTGAATATATAAAATGTATAATACAAAGAAAATTCAAAATAAAGGATAATTTATATTATTTTAAAATATCTTACCTTTAATAATATAAAATATAACTTTATCTATTCTTATACTTTCTCACCTACCAAAATTATAATAATATTAATACATTTCGTCTTTCAAAGAATACTTTGATTTTATTGATCTCAAAAAACCATAAATATCTTCATTCAGTGTCATTTTACTTTATGATTTATAAATTGCCATTATAATTAACCAAATAACTGTAATCGATTATCATATCAAACTTTTCCACGGAACTGTGACTCATACTTTATCGGTTACATGCATTATCATATCAAACTCATCTCGACGGAACTCTAACAAATATAAATACTTTATCGGTTACATACATAGTAATATCAAACTAATCCACGGAACTCTAACTAATACTTTATTTTTGTCAATGCTTTGTGTCCTCTCCGTACGACCTCTGAAACAACTTTACTACTTAGTATTATCTTATGAGCCCAAAAGTGTTTTCGGCAATGGTCAATAATAGACGCCATTCATATTCTTATGCTTAGTTTCTTGAGCAATGTGTGTAATTCTTACCAACTTCACATGCTTAGCTTAACACTAAATGCTTCGCTTGTTTAAGCTATTTATAGGGTAAGGGGAGTGGCCATTCAAAATATGTCAAGATATTTAATATTAATAGGGTTACGTAAATAATATTGAAATGATTGTATTCGTTTCGCTGCCTACAAAGGTTACGAAAATGTTTGGCTTTTCATTCTCCTGAAACGTATGTCTAATTAATCTATATAAATGAATAAAGCTTGAGAATTTTGGATTTGCCCATAACGAATCATATCTGGTCTCGTTTCAACTTTTCCAGTTATCTTAGATACGATTATGAAATATTGGATTTTTCGTCGTTTCAATTGTATATCTCCTTCACTTGTAGTAATTTATCATTCGATGAATGAATAAAGAATAGGTTGTTTTCTCTGACCGAAAGAATTCAAATAGAATAATAAAATGTTTTCTTTGTTCAGGAATTAGCTATTCCTCTCCCTCATTCTTCTCCTAGTGTGAGACTTCTGATTTCTTACTTTTAGGTTTGGTTCAATCAATATAGTAGCAAAATTTTTGACATGTAACTATGATAGCTACCTACTCTCACCCGAAAAATGATTTGGAACCAATAATTGAACCATGCAAAATAGAAAAACCCATGATTGAAGGTGATTCTTCGAGTGAAGGTAGCTCCACAAAATATCAAGCCGACGAAATATTGTTGTGACTCCACGAATGAATGGGCTTCTACCTAATGTATGTGGGCTTCTACCTGGGGTTCATATGGGCTTCTACCTGGGATTGAGGGTCTTACTGGTTAATGCTTCTACTGAGTAGGCATCTCCCTCGAGTAGATGATTGGGTTCCAGGGGGTCTAGACTGGTGTGGGCTTCTACTATGGGGGGGATTGGGTTGGTTGTGGATCAATCCTCTAGTCCTGTTTATCTGGGTTGTTTACTTTGGTCTCGTTCCAACTATTGTCTAAAAGTTATCCCTATCAGTAAGGCAGGCTCGATACCAACAAGAGCAAAGGCCCTCGACCTAACCTATCAGGCGCTCTCCCTCTCCCTATCTACGGTATCGATCGGTAAGACTCGATTGATAGGGAGCATGCTCCACTAGTCCGTTATTTTTTATCCAGGTGGATATCGGTGGCCACCCACCTATTCCACGAGCTCAAAAAATAGTTTTCCATCTTGGCAGTTTTTCGGCAGTTTTTTGGGTTCCAAACTTTCGGGGTCGTGTTGACGCCTTAACGACATTTTTTGGGGATTTGGGGCCTAGGTGACTGCCAATGGCAATGACCTAGGCCAGTCAAAAATTGTTCTTCTCAGTTAGAGCTTTCCAACGATGTATCGAGCGCCCCAAACAGAGATCGTATGCAAAAGTTACGCCCCGGGGAAGTTGACGTATCAACTACCCCCATCAGGGCCCGCAAACCTTTTGGTTTTCATCTTCCGGGGTTAGGGTTTTGGATTTTACTTATGTTAAAAAGGCCTTTGGAGCCTCATTGTAACAATCATCTTCTTGCGAATGAGAGTAGTCGTCACATCTCTTCTCAGAGATAAGTTGCCACCATTCTAGCGAGTCTTTCACTATGTATTTTTACAGTCTTTGTACATTTTCACTCATTAATAGAAATTGTATTATTGTATCTCTGTGTTTATGATTACATCTATGATACATTTATGTTATATTGTTGGATATCTGAGATATCTCTGTATATTTCTTTATTAAATCTCCGCTCTCATTTCGTGCCGAAAATAATCCGGATCAATTTTGACTTGACTCTAAACCCCAATGCACTCGTTGTACATAAGATAGAGGGCCTTTGGGCACCAGAGTCAGCGAGGGGGAGGGAGTGAGCGACGACCAACTCACCTCGATCGATGTAAGGAACAACGTCAGTTAGATATATCAAGATAACATTAATTAATGCCTTCACTATATATATTCTACGTCATTATCGACCTTCTGAACTATATCATCTTGACAGCCAAAGCCAAGCGTATTTTATAAACATCAACCCTTTCTTCCAGAATTAAAGAATAAGGACGAACTTGTGGGGCCACTGCATTGAGATAGACTCAATCCATGGCCCTTTCATTATTCGTTAGCATTCTTAGTTTGTTTGAGAAGTCAAAGTCCCAACTCCTTCCCTCCCTCTCGAGAGACTGAATCCCTGTGTTGGTCGGACTTGATTGGTTGGCTTGGTATACCAGATCGCTATCGCTTCAAGTGCGCAGGTCTCTCACTCACTCGGGCACCACTTGCTGGTCGCTTCGCTTTCTTCAATTCACGAGTGAAACGATTATAAAAGAAGAACGAACCACTTGACTCAGGAACAGGAGATAGAGTCAATGGAATGTTCGGTCCCGCACGCGGTTAGGACATATTTTCAAGCCGAAGACACGGGTTTGATTCCCGTATGGGATATGTGGTGAAACAGAAATCTTGGAATCATGACAAAGTTGTTTGGGAATGTGGTGCTTTGTCGAATCGAGCCACTATCACAAATCGAAATAGAAAGATGAATCTATGTGAATAGAATAAATCCTTGGGACAGTCACTTCTTCATGTTCGTTCTCCAACTCCTTGACCCCACTATTTCTGGTCCTCATCCCGATCGGTTATGGAATTTATTCTTTCATCAATGATTTTCTCAAATTATTTATAAAATAAGAAGAACAAGATGAAACGGATGGAAAACGCCTCGAGCAAACAATGCCATGGCTCTTTTGTTGAAGCGGACCCTGAAGATGAAGCATGACCAAATAATGGCTTTCGATGCCAGTCTCTTTATAACTACCAGAAATTGGTTGGTATTGGGAGAGGCAGGATTCGAACCTACGAAGAAAACCTCCAACAGATTTACAGTCTGTCGCTTTCAACCACTCGGCCACTCTCCCCTTCTTTCTCCCCCTCAATCGGTTCCTGAGGAAGAATCAATAAGGTTTTCTCATATTTAAGTAATTGTTATTAACTTGGGAATTGCAGGAGTTAATATTATATTTCCTTACCTTTAAAGGCCCTCGCCCTCGAAGGGCGAGAGTTCGTTCCTCGCCCTTCTTAGTTCGGGCGAGTCACTTAACATACTTCACCCTTCTTAGGTCGGGCGAGTCACTTAACGTACCTCACCCTCTCCCTTTTGGTCGAGCATTCATTTCTCACTCTCTCCCAAGAGAAGCTTCACACTAAAGCTCCTCACCCTCCTTCGTCGGGTGAGTGGCTCGTAAAATCGCCCCTCGATCTCCCTTTAAAACGGTCGATCGAGTGATAAGTCCCTCTCCCTACTAAAGGTCGAGCACTTTGTACCTTGCCCGACCATCGGGAGGGCAAGCGGGTCGGTTCTCTCTCCCTTTGGTCTATCGAGTGTCTAAAGACAATAGCGGCCCTTTGGTCGCATTTCTCACCCTTGATTTTGTTTTGCATTTCTTCCAGTCATGAATTATATACGTAATTACGCTTTAGCAGACAATGTTATTATTATATATGCAATTATGCATTCACAAATTCTCTATGTAATTACGATTCAAGCCCATTCCTCTAGTTGGTCACATCATAATGTTCATCCTATTTACAAGCCAAGCAACATCTTTTATCCAAATAATTATTGAATTATCATGATTGACCACACTTTAGCCAAACTTTATGCTATAACTAGTGAGATGTTAGGCGAAATGTGTGCGTGAACAATTAATCTCACAAGTGTCTCTTCCTCTCTCTATGCAGTGCATTTTGTATTATGGTATCAAAGCTCAGGTTGAGCCATTGAAGCCCGTGCGCAGAGACAGAGAAAGGATAATATGTCAAGAAAGGGCATGAGTTGTTTGTTGCTCTTGAAAGTGGAACCGCAACGCTGCTCATTGTTTGTTGTAGAAGTTGTTGTGAGGACGATTTATGCGAGAGTGTTTTCGTTGAGAGCGAACCTGTTTGAGTGAGGAGCTTAAGCAATTGTTGTTCAGTCTTTTGAGCAGTCGTGTGATTCAGGGCTAGATCATTGGAAATTCTTGCTTTTTTTGAATGGTTTATGAGAGCAAGTTGTCCCTTAATAGCATGGAAGCGGAGATCTAACTTGGATCGTGATGTGTTGGATCAATGTTTGTGGAATCTATAGCAAATTTTCTAATAAAGATTAGTCTAAGTTAAGCCATTATTTATCACGAGGTCGATTTTTTGTTCTAATTGACCCCACGCAAAGATTCAAACGCTAAAGAGATAGCTATATTCTGCAAGTTTGTTGCCACAAAAAAGAGATCAACTGGCATTTGCTTAAGGACGAAGTGCAGTTGAGTGAAGCCACCCCACATGTAGAAGTTGTTGTTGTTGAAGTGTTGTTGCGTTGGAAGTCTACCAGTGTGAATGAAGGAGTCTTTGCAATTGGCATTTGTGAAGAGAAGTGTTTTATATCTAATTGAGAGCTCGTCGTGTGATAGAGCCGACCACCTTTGGTTTTGTGGAGGGAAGTGTTTGTTTTCCACTATCATGGAGAGAAGTATTTGTTGTCTGCCATTTCAGCATACTTTGTTGCCACTACTGTCTGTGAAGCCACCGTGTAGGAACTTGTTGAAAGGAATCGGGGAAGGTGTCAGTGTGAAGCCATTTTTCAAAGTCTGAAGGTATGGGAATATTTTTTATCTTCCTAAGCTGGAAAATCCACTCGTTGAATCTTATCTAAATGAGTCAACAAAGTTGGATGGGGAAAATTATGCCAATTGGAAATTTAAGATGCATACATTGATGGAAGGCTATAATGTCTAGTCAAACCAGAAGCCCTCACAACCACATCAACATCAATTCATGATTGGGAGGGACGAGAGACCAAGGCAAAAGTGCTCCTGAGAATGTTTGTAAAGGATAACATCATTTTGCATATTAGAGACTGCAACACATCTAATGAGACAAGGAAGACACTTAAATATCTGTATCAAACAACAAATGCAAATTGTATTATGTTCCTAAAAAGTAAATTACTTTCAATTAAAATGGAGGAGAATGAAAATGTCAATAACTTTCTTTCTAGAATTAAAGAATTGAAAGACAAGCTTGATGATAGTGGTGAAAAGATCTCTAACATAGATTTGATAATTGTAACATTGAATGGAATGTTAGAAGAAATCATATGTTTATTACTGGTCTTGTAGCTAGAGAAAAAAACTCCTAGTTTGATGAATTAGCATGCATTCTTTTGCAAGAAGAAGAACGAAGGAAAATTCTTGATTACAAGTCTTCAAGTTCAGATTCAACATTGTTGGCATAAAAAATTGATGGTAATGTTAAAAGGAATAATGCATGTTTTTACTGTGGAAAGCTTGGACACTATGCTAGAGATTGCTTGAAAAAGAAATATAATGAGTTTAAACATAGAAATAGAAGGCATACCAGTCACTTTGTTGATAGAGAAGAAACAATGCATGATGATCTTAAGCTATTTCTTTCAGATGTTTCCTTGTCAGCGGAAACCAATGACTCAAATGCTTGATTTGTTAATTTTGGTGCCTCCATACATATGTCTTGTAATAAGGATTGGTTTGAAAATTATCATGAGACTAATAATGGTACTAAGATATATCTTGGGGATGATCGATCACATCAAATTAAAGGATATGACGATGTGTCTGTAACCTTTCCAAATTGTTGTGTTAAACAAATTCAAAATGTCATGTGTGTGTCTTGTATAAAGAAGAACTTAATCTCAGTTTCCACCATAGCAAATCAAGATTTGAAAGTTGAATTTGTAAAGACACAATTTTTTGTAAAAGATATACAGGATCATTACAAGATTATGGCAACAGGACCCTCGGATGGGGTGACAGCTGAAAACCATGCACATTCAGGAGTTAATATCCCCAGTCGCCATCCCCCCCCCTCCGTCAATTTCGCATGAACTGCCTGCAAGTGAAGGGGACGTTAGTGTGCCTATGTGGGAAGCTTGAATTAATGCCCCCCTCAAAGCGCGAGCTGGATCATGCCAAGCCTGGTACGATTCACATACCTGTTGTCAACTCGATTTTAATGGAGCACTTACATATCAAAGAAGCGACAAACATGAAGGTAAGCATTGACATTTGTTTCAGTGTTCTGGTTATTGCTCGTCTTTAGTGTTAGGGGTCTCTCTCCCACTCGAATTGTTCTTCCTCTGTATGTCATCACCCCCTCCCGTCTTCTTTCTCTACACTAGACTTCCCAATTCTTAGAGAAAGGGGAAAACCCAAGAGAGGACCGACCTATTATAGTTTTGATGCTCGCCACTGCCATCCTAGACCTCCCGCCGAACCAGTTCTTCCCCCCGCAGCTCAAGGTCACCCTGCTGGCCCCCCTCTAAATTTTCACCAAGCTCCGCCCAAAATTGGATGGAGGATGACCAACCCATGGCGATTGTGGAGGAAGAAATCGCCCAGGATCCTCTTCTAGAACCCTTGCAATCCCTTCTCTTCTCTGCTTCGTACATTTTGGAGCCACCCCTTACTTCCGGTCATCCTCCCCTGGTAGACGACTTGGCAATAGACCTTGGTGGCTGCCCTATTGAGGAAGAACTTCCCACCAAAGTTCAACAGGAAGACGACTTGGAAACAAACATGGGTGGCTGCCCCATTGAGGAAGAACTTCCTACTGAAGTTCAACAGGAAGATGCGGCTCAGCCTACAGGCGACTCTCCACCACCGGTAGCTTCTATTCTAGATTCTCCCAAAACATGGTGCCTCTGTCAGGAGCATATGTAATTAATCTTTGATATGCAATGGGATGTCGAGGAGAATCTTCACCGTCAAACAACCCTTTCTCGGCGCATAGATATTTTGTTCGATGCCTTGTCAAGCAAGCCATCCAAGAGAAAGTGCCCAACATGTTGCCAACCCTTTGTGTTCGCTCTATGACCAACTGAGGATGATGGCAATTCGGGTTCACCTAAAATTTAAATTCATTTTCTGTTATTTTGTTTTTCTGTTTAGAACAACCATGGTTGTAGATAGATTGTTAAGAAGTTTACCTTGTATCTAACTCAAACATACATTTGACAGAGTGCCACCTGACCTGGTTTCCATTTGTATGGCAGGACAGGTGGCAAGTTTTGATGTGTATACTGTTTTGAAAACTTTTTAAGGTGATACAAACTTTTATTTACAAAAAAAATATTATGGCAACAAGAATCGCAGTTGGCGGACTATACAATCTTGATGTGACAAAGAAAGGTCATCAAGCATTGGCATCTACAACCATATTAACAGAAGAATTGTGGCATCAAAGAAATCAGTTAGGACTTGTAGAGAATTCATTTCTCCATTAAGAGGGAGTGTTACAGAAATAATGTCAAAATGAATGGAACCGTTTGGTTGTGCACAGAGATTACAAAAATGTTTGGTTGTTCGCTCTCCTTAAACGTATGTCTAATTAATCTATAAGTGAATAAAGCCTTAGAGGCAAAATGTGTGTGTGAGCAATTAATCTCACAAGTGTCTCGTCTTCCTTGTGTGCAATGTATCTTGTATTAAATAGAGGGTCTCACACACCAATTTGATGTCTAACTTGACTCTTTTTTTTCCAACAGAAAATTACTCATTATATTGATATATAAATGTATCCTTCTCAAAATATACATATCTTGATCATACCAATACTAGTCCATAGTCCATGCTCACAATCATAAACTACCATTGTACCAAAAGAACCAAAAAATCACCAGAGATGAAAACCAACACGCAGGCTACAAAAAGACACCAGAAAAGAAAAAACCAGTAGCCGCATGCCCCCAAAGGACCTCAAGGTGTTAACCAAACACCTCACGGCCCCAAAGGACCTCAAAGTGTTAACCAAAACATTGCACGCCCACAGTGAGGACCTCAAAGCTCTGGCCCAAAGCCTCTTCTTGCCAAGGAGGAGAGGTCAAGAGAGGTCGGAAAAAACCACAAACGCGTCCATGAGGGAAAAAACCCAACACCCACAACAAATGGAAGCAAATCTGCAGAAATCAGCGCCAACTATGAGCAGACGCGAGACAACGAAAAATAGAAACCCGCTGCAACTAACCCCCGAACCGACACCATCCCAACTCAGAATAGCCACTAGTGTGCACCCAAAAGCATGAGCACGAAGAGAAGAGGGAACCATATACAGAGCTGCGTCGAATCATCACAAGCTCAGAAGACACCCAAGATCTGTGTGTGGGATACGGCTAAAAAACCCTAACCGCAGAACCCTCAAACACCCATCACTCAAACCTAACTTGACTTAACTAAAACCTTAAAATTTGATTATTATTATTATTAATAATTACAATATCTGTATCTCTACCAACTTCGTAGACTTTTGGCTTACCATTTGCATATTAATATTGATATGTCAAGATCCCACCCCCGCTTGGCTCTTTGTAAGCTTCACGTGTATTTAATATATCTACTTTATCATTTACGTATAAAACACTCTGCTTTTTCTAGACATTTAATTTCCTCTTGTATGTTCAAATCTGGCCTTATCTTGTTCGGGTGAGCATGCATTGTCCATGTGGACATGCAATTATATCTTGTTTTCCTAACCTTTTCAATATCTTGTTTTATGAATTGTTTATCCACTTGCGTTTGTTATTTATGGGATATTGTTAGAGACCTTATTATAAAGACATATTTTTATATTTTCCATTAACGCTTTTCTGTTTGGTGATTCTCTTAAGATCTGGCTTCCAAAGTACATATTTATTCATAAAATCAAGGTTATCCATTTACAAAGTGTTTTGTTAGATGGAGTTGCAAAATATTTTTTTAACCAAACGAAGTGTGGACTTTCATCCACATCAAAGGGACCAAACTTCATTCTCATATAGAAAGAATTATTTCGGATAATGAGTATGAATCAAATATAAAATTTGAGGGAAAAGAGTACACACAAAAAAGGAAAAGAGGGAAAGAGCATACATCCCAAAAATAATAAAATATAATAAAATAAATGGAAAAAATATAATTACAATTTAAATAAATAAAAAATAAAATTAAGTGAAGATAAAAATAATAAATAAATGAAAAAAAATTATAATTACAATTTAAATAAATAAAAATAAGGAAAAAAAATCTAATTAAAAAAAATTATAACATATATTTAAATAAGTAATAACAAAAAGTTAGCAAGTAACAACGAAAGAAATAAGGCTTAAGGAGAAATATAATGAGAAACGCATATGAAGTAAAATAAGGGAGAAGGTCAAAGAATAAATTACAACAAAAAAATGTTTCTTTAAAAATAAAGAAAGTATCATTACTAAAAATTGAGAGTAGTATTACTAAAAATTGAACATAAAAATGAAGTGGCAAGAACGTCTAGAGTCATCTTTGACTCAAGAGGAAATCATGAAATTAAGTTTACTTGATCATGAAATTATGTTTGTTTGGAGAATTGTGAAGTTTAGAATAAAGAAGCTTAGATTCAAACTCTACACAAAGAAATCTTGATTCTCAAATCAAATCTCAACAAGTAAAGGAAACCACTGTGGTAGGTGACTCTATAATAATACTTAGAGCTCTCCAAAGAAAATAAGTAATAAATTGTCTCTCACTAGCTTGGATGGTCAGAAGAACTGACTAGGAGATTAAGGAATTTGATAACATCTTCTTTTTTTGTGTGCTTTGTCATTAGAATGAGTCAAACCTAAAAGCAAATCAATGTGTTTTGTTGAATTATGGGCAATGTATAATAAATGGGGGGATAGGATCTACGGTCTCATTGAAATGGTAGTCTTATGTAGTTACAAGGTAAAGTTCCTCCTGCAGAAAATATGATAATGGATTGACAATGTGGGTCTTAAGTTAACACTCCTTGAAGCGTGGGAATTAATATATTATGCAAGACATTCAGGTGGGTTGATTTTTTGAGGTAGAAGCCATTTCAAAAAATTTTAAAGGGACCTCAATGGGGTTTGGCTTAAGTTGTCTTCAAGTTTTAAGGTGGCTTGGAGAGTACAAGGGAGTTTTCCTTTCCAAGCTTTGAGTTTTCCCCACTCCGACATTCTTCCTCTTTTATGTTTACATGACTTGTTCTTGCGGATGGGGACATTTCATTCTATAGGAAATTGGTCTTAATTAGTTTATGCTTTTAGTTAGCATCCCCTTTTGGGGTTTATATTTAGTGGTGGTTTGGCTGTAAAATCAAGTTCTCGAGTCTTCTAGGTGTAGCGACAAGATATAACCAAACCCTCCATGGAATTCAATGGTTGGAGAGAGATTACACATTGCACATGCAATGAATATCTTGCATGTGTACTTAAATAATTGAATATAAGGGTTAAGTACTATCTGAAGGAGGTGGGTGAGGTGCATTGTGATTTATCAATGCACACATAAGATGGGATCATTGGTAGTAGAGTTGGAGAAGAAACTATAGGAGATGATCTCTAAAAGGGACACATGTGCAATTGACACAACATGGCATTTAGTCAACATGAGAAAATGGCAAAAGGAGGTAGATTCATTTATGGGTGTTCATCTTAGTAGGAGCATGGATATTGCATTGTAGGTTGATTTTATTTAACATATTATTCAAAGAATGGTGTCTCATCTTGGCATCTTGGACTTAATTTTGGTTCCTCTTATTCAACCAAATTCTTCTTTTCTATCAAACTCTTATTGGACATCCTTATTCTCTTCACAAATCAATGCTCATCTAGGTGAAAAGAGTGGAAGGTAGGCCTTCTAGAAGCATGAGGAAAATATTAGGAAAAAGCGCTAACCTAAAGAGGTTCAAAATAAGTCACAATTCTAATTTATCTTTTAATTTCTTTAGATTCATATGTATTTTTGAATTATAAATTTATTTTAATAGTTTATTAGACATTATAGTTAGTGAGGTGTATTAGATGTTTTTTGTAATCTTGAATAATATAAATAGATTTATATATTTATGGTATTTTTATATCTAAAGTATAGACTTTCTTTTTGTTTTGTATCAACTGCTTAACATGGTTACAATTTTTTTATTTTTAATATAATATTTTAATTATTTTTATAAAATAAAAATACAAAAATGAAAAGGAAATTTTAATATAATATTTTTATTATTTTTATAAAATAAAAAAAATAAAAAAAAAGAATCTAAGCATTACTCTGAAAGGAAAGGCAAACTTAAAAAGAAGACAATAACATTACTAAACATTAAGGCAAACTTAAAAAGAAGTGAGTAACATTCCTAACCATTAAGGCAAACTTAAAAAGAAGAGAGTAACATTACTAAACATAAAAGAATCTAAGCGTCATTGCAAAAGAATTGGCAAATTACAAAGTCAAAATATTCATTCGGAGTACAATAAAGATTAAATGCATAAAAAGAAAGATGGTGCAAAGGAGAAAATTAAATAAAAGGAAAATGTAACGGTTAGTGGAGAGAACTTGGCTAAAGATGACTCATATAAGGGAAAAGGAAATAAAATAAGGGAGGGAAAATAGGGACCTAAAGGTAAGGTAATAAATAAACCAACCAAATGT
>SNQJ01S0018037.1:76937-92613 GCA_010110895.2 Picea sitchensis | reverse complement strand
AATCGGATAAATAATTAGCACCCTCTAATCTTCTTTATCCGTGGTAATTGGTCGAATTTAGAATTACACAGTGAATAACACAGCAAGACTGTGAGGCACCCTCTTTATGCTTTGTATTTTGTTTTAATTAATGTTGCTTATGCGCCTAAGCCGTATAACAGCTTTATATGTAACAATGCATAATGCTTTGTATTTAGTTTTAGTAGAGGAAAATGAAATTGTTTCTTGTTGCTTGATGACACACTACTGAATCATACAATATTGTTGCTTGATGACACACTACTGAATCCTACACTGAATGCAAATCTAGTAGTGGAATTTTAATCATCTGGATTACTTGCCTAATCCGAATCTGAATAATATGTCAACTCAACATTCAAATTATCATAATCATCAAAGTACTTTCTTGGCAACTTTTTAGTAACAACTTTCTAGTGTGGCGTAGCCATGAATTGGCTAAGTATATTCATTGAGTATGTAATGCTTGGTCTTGTTGTGGTTAAGTAATTCAAACTTCCCACCAACTTTTTGTACATGGTGCTATTAATTTCTTTTGTACCATCATCTACATAAAGTTTGATATTTTGTTCCAATGAAGTAGACATTGCTTTACATTCATGCATATTGAATTTTTTTAATAATTTCTCATGCATACTTGCTTTGAGTTATCATAGTTTTTCTATTCTCCCTCCATATTTCAATGCTCAAACAATAATGCATTTGACTAAGATTTGTTATATCAAATTCTTGTGATACATGAAGTTTTTTACTTCTTCAATCAAATTTGTTGCATTTGACTAAGATTTGTTATGTCAAATTCTTGTGATAGATGAAGTTTCATTTCTTCAATCAAATTTGCAACACTACCGTTATAATAAAATCATCTACAAAGAAGGAAATCAATGCATTATTCTCTTACTCATATTTCTTGATGTATAGATTTGGATCATTTTTACTTTTAACAAATCCATGTTGAAAAAAGAAGTTATCAATTTTGACATACCATGATCTTGGAGTCTGTTTAAGATCATATAGTGTTTTTCTTAACTTGCATACAAGAAGTTATTGTCATTTCTTAACAAAGCCTTGAGGTTGAACTAAATACATTTCCTCTTTTAGTTCACCATTCAAGAACATTGATTTAACATCCATCTTGTATAGTCCCAAATATACTTCATTGCAAGTGCAATTAACAACCTAATGATATTTATTTTAGCTATAGGTGCAAAGGTTTCTTCAAAATCTATGCCTTCTATTTCTGAGTAACCTTTTGCAACTAATATTTCTTTGAATTTGTTTATACTACCATCAAAGTTAAATTCTGCCTCGTATAACCATTTGGAGCCTATAGGAGCTTTATCTTCTAGCAACTCAATAAGTTACCAAGAATCATTTTTCACAATGGAATCATATTCTTCCTGCATTATATTCATCCATTCTTATGATTTTTTGCTTCTTCAATTTAAAGGTTCAATAGTATGGAACATCAATGCATAATCATTATACCTTATTGGAATCTCGATGTTCCTTGTTGATATCTTGGTGTCATACTGCTTGATTGAGCTATGTCTTAATTGGTGTCTTTTTGTTGGTTTGATCATCAACAATTTGATTATTTTCATCAACATCTTCTCGCATAAACTTTTCAATACTTTCCTTGAGTATGCCCCTGGATATTTATACATCCTCCTTATGGTAATCCTCTAGATATGAAAAATCAAATCCCTTCTTGTAAACAATTGATGAGTAGTTGGATCATACATCTTATAGGCTTTGTGATCATAACAATAACCAATGAAAATACATTTAACTGATTTTGCATCAAGTTTTCTGGTGATTTCTTTTGGAATATGAGAAAATGTTTTACATCTAAATATTTTCAAATGATTCACAAATGGTTTATCACCAAAAAAAATCTTCATAACGAGTTTTGAATTTCAGGAACTGAGTTAGACTACTATTTTGTAAGTACACAATTGTACTTATTTCTTCAACCCACATACTGTTAAAAAAACTTTTACTCTTCAACATACTTCTTGCAGAATCAACTAATGTTCTGTGCTTTCTCTCAACTACCTTTATTTTACAAAGGAGTATATGGAAGTTTGCACTAATTTAATATACCATTTTCTCTACAATACTTTACAAATTCATTTGAATTGTACTCTCCTCCATCTAATGGCATGATCTTGATATGCTTTATTATTTGTTTTTCAATTACGGGTCTAAATTCTTTGAAATATTCAAATACATCACTCATCTTTATAATGAATTCTAGTACACTTGTGTATAATGAGCGTTACTGATGCAAGATCATTAACCCCCCTAGATCATTATCAAAATTCAAGCTTACAAGAAGACAAAACCGTTGAGGGAGGACATGGTTTCCTTGTAATTATGTAAACATGTATCTAAGAAGGATAGAATTTGTTATTTTGTTGGCATGAAATTGCTATTTCAAGTCAATAGTTAGAGATCTTAGGGATAGATTGAAAATAGTTCGGATCTAAGATGATCCAGTGATTGTATTTTCTTATTTATACTGTAATCCTGCGAGTGTAGAGAGTGTGACCAAAACGTTGTAAGATTAGGCCGAGAATGAGAATATAAGTGTAGAACTTCTTGCACATGTTTATTAAATGAAATCAACATGTCATCATACGTTTAATCTTTGTGTTATTTCGTAAGCTTGAATTTGTTGACAAGGAGTGAGATCAAGAACCAGGAACGAAGTTCCTATGAACTTCATCACGATTGAAGCTGGTAGGGAATCATGGATCTAGTGACATGGAAAAATTTCCATGAGTATGCATTCAGAAGGAGAAGATATGATCGTTGATCATTGTAAGAGATCAACAACCGAAAATGAAGGGTAATTGGACTAACCTTAAATCTCTCAAAAAGACCAGCCTTAAAGTTCCTGGTGGTTTTATATTCTTAGAGTCTAGTGGACGATTAAACTGGATCAGACTCACGATCAACTCAAGATATTTGAAGGAGGATTATTGGTGCCCAGTGCCCGGTTAAACCGAACCAGAGTAAACTTCTAAAAGGTGCATTATTTGTACCTAGGTCCCAGTGGTCGGTGACAAAGTTTTTATTTTCTTGGTGATCTGGTAGTCTCTGTGGTCGGTTGATAGTAGTGTTAAATGATGTGAATTCAATCCGATTAAAAGAAGAGATTTAAAAAAGAGATAAGGGGTTTAAAGCAAACCTTATTGCCATCAATTTCTGGTATTAGAGCAAGAGAATCCTGCGATCATTAAGAAAATATTTATGCGTGTTGGAGAAGGTGGGTAAGCTGCAAAATCCTAGAGAAGTAGATGCTCAGAATGTTCTAAAGGAAAGAACCAGAAGGATAATGAAAGGCCAAGTTCGAGAGAGAAACTTGGTGAGGCGTTTTTTAGCAAGGTGAAAAAGACTTGTTACTGTAGAGGACCAAACTCACGATCAATTGAGGATGTTTGAAGGAGGATTCATGGTGCTTGATGCCCGGTTAAACCGGATTGGAGTAAAATTCTAAAAGGTGCATTATTTGTACCCTGGGTCCGGTGGCCGGTGACAAAGGTTTTATTTCCCCGGTGGTCCGGTGGTCCTAGTGGTTGGTTAACATTACTGATAAATGATGGGAATTCAAGCCAGTTAAAAGAAGAGATTTAAAAAAAAAAGATAAAGGATTTAAAGTTGACCCAGTTTTCATCAACTATCATCAACAAATATTAAGAAATAATATGCTCCACCAAATGACATAGTTTGCAAAGGTCCACACACATCAAAATTTATTGGCTCAAAAAGGCCTCTCTTTCTTCTATTTGCTCTAACTGGAAATTTGTTTTATGCCTTTTTCCTAGTGCACATACTTCACATTCAATATCTTCATTCTTGAAAACAGGAAGACCCTTCACTATCTCTTTTCTTTGCAATAAAGTAAGATCTCTTGAATTTAAATGACCATACCTCAAGTGTAAATGTGTTGAACCTACACATAATAGATCTAAATACAACCTTCTAGAGAAAAGACACACCAGATTATTTTTGCAGGTACCGAAGATTGAAGACAATGGAAAAATGGAATTTCCAAAAGAATTCATTCTTATACCATACAATTTATTTGCATGGAAGGAGAAGATGATAATGCATCTTCAAGGCAGAGGATTATACAGGTTAACCATGAACACAGAAAATGAACCAACATCAAACATAGAAAAATCCAAGTATCTAAATCGAATGGATGAAGCATTTGGAAATATTTGTAGAAAATGACATACACAATTTACAAAGAAAATATGAGAAAAGAGAAGCATAAGAAAAAGAATGAAAGAATTCTCATTAACCAAATGAATGAATAATAATTTACGCCTAATATACTCTGTATAACTCAATTAATGCACATTGGAGGAGAAGCCAGTGCGCCATAGTGGTGGTCTAGAGTGATCTGGTCACACACCAGCAGATACAGGAGTAAATTGCCACCTAGTCTAGTCTCTCATGTAGTTACGGGAGTGAACTGCCACCTAGTCTAAGTTAACTAGTCTCTCAGTCTTCAGTTAACTGACCGAAACATAGTGAAGTGAGGAGGAGATAATGGAATCATGAGTAATGCGCTAGTTTGGTGATGATCCCAAGGAAAATGTGCATTAGCTGGTGATGATTCCAATGCTACATGGTGATAATTCCAATGTGGCATCTAGACTCCACTCAACTGATCAAACTAAAGTGTGAATTGAAGAGAATATTCTCCTAGAGGAATATTCTCCCTAAAATATAGGAGACTGAATAATGACTAATAAACATAGGGAAAAACTTAGGAAAAAGAAATCCTAGGTGTGTGTGAAGTATCTCCAACACCCCCCCTGAACATCACTATGGTGAAAATAAAGAATGGGTCCCGGCAATGAAGCCATGTTAGGTACCCAAATACAAACGATACACTGAAATAAACGAGGAAAGAGGAAAAATCACATGGGAAAAACCCCCCCTCAAAGTACAATGTATGTAAAAAGAAGAACTGACAGTTGCTAGGAAATTGTGTCCTTCACTCCAAGACGACTCGTGGAGAATGAAACTTATGCTCAATGAAGGTCTTGGTGAAGATGTATGTAGTTTATTCTGCTAAAGGACAGAACTGCATGTCGATGATACCCTCGTGTACTAAGTCTCAGATGTAGTACATGTGGATCTCGATGTGCTTTGTCCGCTGCCTTTGAACTGGATCTCTGCAGAACTTCAAAGTGCTCTGGTTGTCACACCAAATGACGATCAACCGATGAAACTGAATGCCCAACTCAGTGAGAACATGTTATAGCCATATAGCCTAAATGGTTATGTTAACTAACCCTCTGTACTCTTCCTTTGGCTGAAGATAGAGCAATAACAACCTATTTCTTGCTCAACCAACAGATAGGCTCGAAATCAAGACTAAGTGAGTAACTAGATGTGGACTTGTGATCAATGTTATCACTAGCCCAGTCAAGATCAATGAAACCGATGAGGCCCAATGTAGAGTTTGTTTCATAGTGAATCCAAAAGGTGATGGTGTCATGTACGTATCGAAGGATACGCTTTGCAGCCTTCCAATGTAGCTCATGCAGCTCCTGCATGAACCTGGAGACTGCTCCAACTACATAAGAGAGGTCTGGTCTGGAGTGTGTGAGATACAACAAGCTCCCCACTAACTATCTGTATAGTGTGTTTTCAACAAGTGGAGTGTCCCCGCCATCCTCAAGTCTGACTCCTGATAGGAAAGGAGTCGGGGTAGACTTCTAGTCTGTCATGTGAAATCTCTCAAGGAGATCTCGTGCATACATGGCCTGAGACAGTTTGATGCCTGATGCATCCTAACTAATCTCAAGTCCAAGGAAGAAATGTAGCAGACCCATGTCTGTCATCAAGAACCTGTCATGCATAATCCTCTTGATTGCAGCAATCGTTGAAGTCGAGCAACCGATGATCAACAAATCATCAACATACAGAACTATGAGTAGAAATGAATCATCCGTCATGAGCATGTAAACATTCGAGTTTGACTTACAACGTATAAAGTTCTGTGACATTAGGTAGGAGTCCATTTTGGCATACCATGCCCTCGGGGCTTGCTTGAGGCCATAAAGAGACTTCTTCAGTCGACAGACCAAAGATAAATCATGCATAAATCCCCGGGGATGCTCCATATAGATCTCCTCAGAGAGATATCCATGAAGAAATGCATTCTTCACGTCCATCTGATGGACTTCCCACCCTTTGGTTGCCGCAATGGCAAGTGCCAAACGTATGGAATCCATCTTCACTACTGGAGCGAAGGTATCATCATAGTCAATGTCGTGCGCCTGTTGAAAGTCTTTGGAAACTAGCATGGCTTTGTATCTGCTAACCTGTCCATCCGCTGCGCTCTTGGTCCTATAGACCAGTCTGCACCTAACAAGTTTCCTTCCTGAAGGAAGGGGAACCAGATCCCAAGTATGGTTCTCGAGGAGGGAGTTGTACTCCTCCTGCATGGCAGATTCACAAAAGGGATTTCCAGCAGCCTCTCCATAGGAATATGGATATGAAGACTGAACCAAGAAAATATGCATGGGTGGCATCGATTCAATGGCAATTAGTGCAAGAGGAGGCTCTTCGAAATCAGACCGAGTCCTCCTAGTATTAGTTGGATCCCCAACAAGATCTCCTGCATCTTGAAGAGTAGTCTTGGCCCACTTGGGCCTCTGCTCTGGCTCTACATCTTCATTTGCATGCACTGAATCTGCATCTAATTGTACCGACTCTGTATCTGGATCATCTGAATCCTCTGAATCAGAACTCTCATCTGAAGAAGAGTCAGCATGTGCATGCTCATCATATCTGGTAGGTGGAAGAACAAAAGTGCCTGCATGCGGCTGCTGAGGTACATGCGAGACACTTTCCTTGAATTGGACACTTCGCTCAATGATGAGTCGGTTAGTGGAAAGATCAATGAGTCTGTATCCCTTCACATCGTCGGGGTATCCAACAAAGATACACTATGTGCTCTGTGGATCAAGTGCCTTCCTCTTCTTAGAGGGAATCTTGGCCCATGCACGTGAACCGAAAATATGAAAGTGGGTCAATTTTGGTTTGAGGCCACTCCAAGCCTCATAAGGGGTCTTATTCTTGACAGATCTACGAGGAGATCTATTTTGGATGTAGGTTGCACAATTAGGTTCTATGTGGAAGTGACTTTGCATGTAGCATGCAAGATGCCATCTCTTTTAGAGATCTATTTTTCCTCTCAGCAACTTTGTTTTGTTGTGGAGTATTGAATCTCGGCCTCATTACAAATATTTTGTATCTCATGGTTGACATACTCTACCCGTTATCTGTTTGGAGGACTTTGATTTTCTTTCCTGACTATGTCTCAACAAGGGCTTTGAAATCTTTGAGGTGTTGAAAGACCTCTGATTTTTTCCTAAGAAAGAAAATCCATGTGAAGCGTGAGAAATCATCAACAAAAATGAGCACATACCTTGCTTTATTGATTGATGGATGCGGAAAAGGGCCCATGAGATCATTATGGATCATATCTAAAGGAAAGGAATCCTTCTTATTCTTTCCTTTGTCGAATTTCTCTTGAGGGTGTTTTCCAAGAACACATCCCTCACAAATTCCTTTGGAGAAGTGGATGTCAGGTAGACCATCAACCATTCCCTGCTTTCTAAGTTGTTGCATATATATGAAATTTAAATGCCTAAACCTTTCATGCCATATCCTACTACTTTCATCAGCATGGGTAAATAGTGATGCAGAATCTGGTTCAATAAATTCAAAAAATGTGTAAAGTCTAGATTGATTATTTAACTCACCGATATCAACCCTGTAATTGGTTTGCATGTCATAGATATCCACTGCATCAGGTGTGAATATAACTCTCTTTTTGGTGCTAGAGTTTTTCATTTGATACATGGAGAGAAGATTGACAAAAAGTTTGGGAACGTGTAGCACATTATCAAAGCTTCCATTTGTGATTTCAGTTCTTCCTTTGTTGGTGACCTCGACTAGAGAGTTGTCCCCCATCAGAATAGGAGGACCTTTGAATGCATCCAATGAAGAATAGACTTATTTTTGGCTGCCATGTGGTGTGATGCACCTGAATCTATGATCCAAGCATCAGGGGAGGAGTTGATGGCAATCAAAGCATGGCTAGAATTGTCTTTCTTGGGATTATGATCTTCTGGCTTCTTCTTCTTGGAACCCTCGGGGATGCGATCTCCAAGTTTTTTTTGCTAAAGTATTTGGGACATTTGATATATATATTTCTGCATACATGCGGATTCTAGATGGAATCTTTTATGGCAATAAGTGCATTTCTCCCCTTTTCTTCCCTTTCCACCTTTGGATACAGAGGCATCGTTGAAGGGTTTTGAGTACCCTTCCATCTTTGGATTTGCATGTGCTTTCCTTTTGTCTTTTTCTTTAGATTTATTATATTGATGACCGCTACCTTCTTTCATAGCAAGTGCATGGGCCTTTGGGCCTTTGATTTTTCCCATATTGATGAGCTTGTTATGCTCTCATGTCAGAGACTCGATAAAGGCCTCAAGAGAGGGCATCGTCCATGTGGCTCTAGAGGCGAGCCTAACTGAATGAAATGTAGATACAAACACTAAGTATTCCAAACCAAGTTTGGAGAGAATGGTAAGAACCATTTGTTTCTCCTCCTTAGATTTATCAACCTTGCAAGCCTTGAGTTGCAACAACAAATCCTTATATTTGGTAAAGAAATCTTGGAGATTGTCAAATATTTTTGGATCCAAAGTGAGCAATTCCACCTCGAGCATGTGTCTCCTCATCTCTTCCTATTTTCCAAAAATTCCTTCCATGGTGGTCCAGGATTCATTGGGGGTTTTAAAGGAGGATATGTGAAAGAGGAGTTCAGGAGAAATGAGACTGCAAATAGTTCCAAATGCTTCATCCATTCGATTTAGATACTTGGATTTTTATATGGCTGATGTTGGTGCAGTTTATGTGTTCATGGTTAACCTATATAATCCTCTGCCTCAAAGATGCATTATCATCTTCTCCTTCCATGCAAAGAAATTGTACGGTGTAAGAATGAATTCTTTTGGAAATTCAATTTTTCCGTTGTCTTCAATCTTCAATACCTACAAAAATAATTTGGTGTGTCTTTTCCATAGTAGTTCATCGGCTCTGATACCATGTAAATGTGTTGAACCTGGACATAATAGATCTAGCTAGAAAATGACATACACAATTTATAGAGAAAATGTGAGAAAAGAGAAGCAGAAGAGAAAGAATGGAAGAATTCTCATTAACCAAATGAATGAATAATAATTTACACATGATATACTCTGTATAACTCAACTAATGTGCATTGGAGGAGAATCAAATGCACCATAATGGTGGTATAGAGTAATTTGGACACACACCAACAGTTACGGAAGTAAACTGCCACCTAGTCTAGTCTCTCAGTTAGTTGCGGGAGTGAACTACCACCTAATTTGAGTTAACTAGTCTCTCGGTCTTCAGTTAACTAACTGAAACAAAGTGAAGTGAGGAGGAGATAAGGGAATCATGAGTAATGTGCTATGTGCATTAGCGGGTGATGATCCCAATGTTGCATGGTGATAATCCCAATGTGGCTTCTAGACTCCACTCAACTGATCAAACTGAAGTGTGAACTGAAGAGAATATTCTCCTAGAGGAGTATTCTCCCTAAACTATAGGAGACCGAATAATGACTAATAAACATAGGGAAAACCTTAGGAAAAATAAATCCTAGGTGTGTGAAGTATCTCCAACATGAAGTGCCAAATCTCCTTTGTAGATACATTAGTGAATGTCATTGTTTGATGGTTTACAACAATGGATTCCAACTTGTAAAGTCCTTCTATTATGACTCCTTCTATAATCATTTTTTTGTTATCAAGCATGTTCTTCATAAAGCGACATATTTTTACAAAATCAAACATCATTCCTTGATTTGCAATTGCTAAATTTTTTTCTTCCAGGTACATACATCACATTTTCAATTTGTTTTACACATCCATTTGGTAATTGCACACATGCATTACCACATCCGTTTATTTCATGAGACCTAACATCTCTTAAGAAATTTTTTGCACTATAACTTCTCTCATGAAGATAATAAAACCAATATCTATTAGACACCATATGAGGTGAGGCTCCCAAATCAATAAACCCAGTGTCACACTTGTATGTTTTTACAAATAAAGCTACATCTGAAATGAATAACTTCAAATCATTTTTTCTTCACCTTCTTTATTACTGAAATTTATTTCTTTCCTTATGTACTTGGTGAAGGATCAAATCCTGTCGCTAAGAGGAGGGGAGGGGTGAATCAGTGACACAACAATTATATCATTTTTTCATTTATTAATGCAAACATAATTTTAACACAGTATTTTATCGTGGAACCCAAATGGGAAAACCACAAACTCTTTTCTATTAACTGCAAAATTTGTTTTAAATATTACATAGAAGGAATATGTACTTCCTCTTTGATCAGCACCAACTAATCAAGATGCACCCACACCCTGGTTTACCAACACCAAATGGTAGGAGGCTATGACCCTCTGTTTATTCAGCTATAACTAACAAGGAAGCACTAACTCCATCTGCAAGCACCAACCTACCCTTGCACCACCCAACCACCCTTAATGCATAGGTATTAGCTTTTCTTCCTGGAATCTGCTTCAGCTTTTGATTGTTAGGATATTTAGACACTTATGAGTTGGGAGTTAGTTAAGAATTTTTTAGAGGTTGCATTTAGTGACTACTTTTACCCCGAAATATAAAGTGGTGTTCCCGAACTCATTGTTTTTGAAGGTTAAAATTACAACATTTTATAATCATAACTTTAAAAACTTGTAATGTTGCTAGGTAAAACCTTAAAATCAACCCTCAAATCAAAAAGTGGTGTTACCAGTGACAACCTTTATTTTTCAGAGTTAAAATTACAACTTAATTGAAATCGTGGTCTCAACAACCAATATTGTTGCAACCAAAATCTTAAAATCAATTGCCAAATCAAAAAGTAGTGCTACTAGCGTCACCCATTTTTTTCGAGGTCAAAATTACAACTTGTTTGAAAGCACGAGATTGACAACCAAATAATTAAAATCAACACCTGAATTGAAAAGTGATGCTACCACTAGCACCGCCCCTTTTTTTAGGTTAAAGTTACAACTTGTTTAAAACCACGACCTTGACAATTGATACTATTGAAACCAAAATCTTAAAATCAATCCTCGAATACAAAAAAAAAGGTGTTACTAAGAAGGGTTTTTTCAAGCTTAAAATTGCAACATTTTTTAAACCACGACCTAGAAAAACTATATTATTAGAAACAAATTCATAAAAAATGAAAAATGAGAAGACATAAATAAAAGAAAAAACAAAAGTAGAAGGGAAAAACATGTCTTTTAGATTTAAAAAGAAATCGAAGTCCCAACCTTTCACTCTCATTTAAAAATAAATAAAAATTAATTAATTAAATACACAAACACACATATATAAAACAAATAAAAAATTATCTAATTTAAAACAAAAATAAAAGGAAAATTTTAAATGAAAATAAACCCTAAAACATATAATGTTGAATAAAACTTAAATTAATGGTTTTTAAAATTTCCGCTAGAGTTCTTTCTAGCCAACCTATAGGTTTCCTTTTTCTTTAGTATTTATAACAAGCTTTTCTCTTCAATTTTATAACCAGGCTTCTTGTCTTGAAGATGGATCCTAATATGGATCTGAAACGTCGGCAATCCAATGGCAACACTGTGGTTTTTCCGAACATTGTTGAAAACAATCCTCACCACAAAAATCTCATCGATCATATTATTTTCCTGTACAGAAGGGAGATTCTGGATTAAAATCGTGATCTAGAAAAGCTTAGGGTTAAAATTAAGAAAACAATTGTTTATTTATATTTCCTAAAAAACTATAGGAATAGGAACGTTCTACCAAAATCTGCACAGATTGAGCACAAGGTGAGAAACAAATGGAACAACACGACTTTCTTTAAGCTAGGCTTATCCATAATCGAAGGTGTTATAACCCTATAATTTATAGGATCAACTCGTGATTGTGATTTTGTTCCTTTAGTGTTTTTGGCTAGCAGATATTGTTGTATTCTAAAATAAAAGAAAAATAAAATGAGAAAAATAAAAGAGGGCATAAAAGAAAATGGATAAAGCCCCATGAAATGACAATGACTTGATCCATACAGTTTAAACATGGCCAAGTCTTTTAAATTTAAGTATCTAGGTTTAGTGAATAAGCTTGTCTAAACTGTCTAACCTTAGCCAAGTAATCAAGTTAGTTAGTGAATAAATTTGACCAAACAGTCTAATCTTGGTCAAATAGCCCCTAGGTAGAGTATTTTCTTAGTCCAACAGTCTAAGTTGGGCTAAAGGTGCAAATGAGTAGGTTAGGACATAGGTTAGTCAACTTCCTTTCGATAAAATATGTAAGATGATCGATGAAAAATGAATGATTTTTTATGATGAAATGTTTTTCTAACCCCATGGTGATAAAAACCAAGAGGAGCAGCGCGCAAAACCCATAAAAAATCATTAATCCTAAGTTTTGCATCATATATTGAGTTGTGCCCTGGAGATTAAAGATCGGGCCTAGATCTACGACTGAGATGTTAGCTCCCAGATCTATGGCTCAAAAAAGACTCTGGACCCCCCCCAATCGTTCGACCTTTAATGATGGGCGGGGGGGGTCCGAAAAGGTAATTAAAAGGTGCGCTCAAATGTACGATTGCCCCACCAACACGCAAATCAACAGTCCACAAGAGATTCCGGACCCCCCCAACCGTTCTACTTTTAACGGTGAGGGGGGGTCCGACATGATGGTTAAGGAGCGCGCTCGAATCAATGGTTGATCTAGCTTTTTTCAGATCAACGGTCAGCGATTGATCTCGGACCCCCCAAACTTTTCTACTTTTAAAGGCAAGGGGGGGTCTGGAATGAAGTTGTGTCCAGGCGAGCCCCATCCCTACGTGGCATTATCTCATTACCTCTTACCTCGCCACTCCGAACTATTCACCACCTATCATTCTTCCAACTCACCACCATCATTCAGAATTGTCACACCCCGAAACATCCATTACAAATCCCATTTCGTCACCTCGTCAGCATGTCCCCTCCAGCTAACCGTTACGGGTCATATCCATTTCGTTCATCTCCCAATCACCTTTCTGCACATCAATCGTTTTCACACGTCAGATGTCCTTCACCTTACCCTCTCATGCTCTAAATGACTCGTTGGCCATTTATGACTAGCCACATACCCGTTGTTCATCTGACCTGTCCTTTTTCGCCCAACGGATACCCGTTCACTAAACTTCAACCCTGTTTCAGTCATTCCCATTCCATTCACACTCCCTGCGTATCAGAGACTCATTTTCCTTCACCTCTACAACACCTCATCCAACCATAGTTTTCGCCTACTAACGTGTGTTCAGTGTGCAAGTATCATTGGAAATCAATGGCGCCCAAAAGAAAAAAGTCAAATGCAGAGGAAAATCCTTTTCTCCCACCTCCGGTCGATCTCGGCCGAATCCCGTTAGCAGACAAAGACTACTTGATCTCAGAAACCAGGTCCGATTTTGATTTTGTCGAGCTACAGTCATGGTTTAAAGACACCTTCATCGATCAAAGCGATGAAATTGGGCTCTAGCAGTCGAATTTCCCCTTGTATCTTTTTCCCCGGATCTATCATTTCCCTGAATTCACTCTCAAATGCCAAGCGCACTACCTCCCTGATCAGAGAGCCATATTGTCTTCGATCAGAGAAACCTTTTTCCTAATTACACCCAAGGCCATCGATCAAATGATGCAGGTACCCAAAGTCGAACCTCGTTCTCCCCTTACACTTGAAATTCTGACAGAAATGTATCAGAACTTATCATTTCCCCAAAGAGCACAAATCTTTGAGCTTTTCCTCCCTCAAGACGCCCAATTCCCTAAAAAGAATCCTCCCTAACATTCTTCCATTTTTTCCAAAAAGGGAAACCAGATTATCTCCACACTGTGTTGATTGCTCAGTTACTTATCAGATCAATGGGTGGACAAACCTATCTTAGGTTTCCTGTCCATTTTCTCTGCTGAAGAGAAAATCACCACCCATTTCGATTACAGAGGTTTCGTGGCCAAGAACCTGCACGACCAGTTGGAAAATTTCCCTACAGAAGGCATGTTCCGATATTCTTCAATACTAGCCTACATGTTCATGTTCTATCAAGCAAACAAATTTTCCTTTCACATGCAAAAGATGGACAAGGAAGGAAAATCCATCGTGAAACACAGGATTCTCTGAGAGCTTCACACAGCTTTGGTTATCGCAATGGATAACAATAGAATAAATCTCATGTCCAAACAAGTTTGCAAGGAGCTTGTGAAGCCACATTGCTTCGTGGACTACCACACATAACGTTATGCACTTTGCTTCTGCGGTACTAAAAAACACAGAGCTATGTTTCCTATTGCACCAGGAAACCATGGCAGATCCCAAGGTAAAACAACAACCGAATGTCCTCTTCCGGTCCACTGTGCTCCCTACCCAGTCTGCACTGTAATATCCCTGCAATCTCATGTCTACACCGGAAGCATATCTCAGGCCATAACCAACTATGCCTTGCAAATATCTCAACACATGCTTCGCTTCTATCCAGTGTGTTTGTCTCGACTGACTCATAAACTGACTGAGTACATTCATTGCATAGCATATATCAGGTTTGGTGTTAACCAGATACATCAATGATTCATTTAGTTGTTTGTAAATATGTGGATCAATCTCGCCTGAATTGGAAGAAGACTCGTTCATCTTCTTCAAGTTCATCACCATTGGTGTAGGCATGGATTGTAGTCCATCATTCTGAATTTCTTCAATATCTCGACTGTATATTTTCCTTGAATCAGGAAAATATCATCAGTCCTCTACCATACTTCTAATCCAAGAAGTAGTGCATCATACCAAGGTCCTTCATCTCAAATTCAGAAGCCAATGCATGCTTGCATTCATCAATAAGTCTTTCTGAATTGGTGAGGAATAAGTCATCACATATAGGACCAAAATCAGGCACTCGTCACCAACAGTGTTGTAGTATAGGTTTGGATCAGCAACACTCTTGTTGAAGCCCAAACTCATCAAATATCCATCAATCTTCTCATACCACACACGAGGTGCTTGTTTTAGTCCATACAGGTCTTTCTTCAACCTGCATACATGAGACTCCTTCTCATGTGTCGCAAATCCATCTGGTTGCTTGATGTAAGGTTCTTCCTCAATCTCATCATTGAGAAAGGCTATCTTTACATCCATCTGATGTAGTCTCCAACCCATGGATGTTGCAAGATCAATAATCATACAGATGGAAATGTATTTGGGCAACATGATCAAATGTTTCCTCATAATCTATTCCCTCCATCTGAGAGAATATTCTAGCCACAAATCTCGCTTTGTACTTCTCGACACTTCCATCAACTGCATGTTTGATCTTATAGATCCACTTGGAAATCACCACAGACTTCCCTTCTGGTCTTGGGACAATATTCCACACATCGTGTTAGAATATAATGGATGTGCTCATTTTACCATTGACAATATCTCTATTGTCACCCAATCATAGGCCGAAGCCACCCTCCGAGCACCTTAACCTTGACAGAGAATC